>CAUYSK010003725.1:0-29841 GCA_963575035.1 Avahi laniger | reverse complement strand
CCAATCACATTCCGCCACATGTACTTGTGCTGTTATATAAGTCAACCGTACTTCCCGTTCTGGGTCTCTCGCCATCTTGTTGAAGCTGTTCGCCCCAACAAACTGCTGTCGGAAGAACTCCAAGTTGTTGCGTCGTTCTTGCTGGCAAGCACGGCGCGACAGTGCGACACAAATCATGTCAGCTTAAGCAGTTAGTCTGCTTCGTAAGTTGCCTACCGCAGTAAAAAGTGATCTCCTGCTGTTCTTGCATATTTTTAATCATGTTTGGTGCAATGCCATCATCCTTAAATAACACCATGGGACCCAGATGAAGTGCCACTGGGAATCCTGGAAGTGCTTCCAAGAAGCAGAGAAAAATCATGACAGTACAAGAAAAAGTTGAATTCCTGATATGTGCTATGGATTGAGGTCTGCAACTACCATTGCCTGCCAATTCACACAAAAGACTCATCTTGTGAACAGATGACATAAACACATGCTACCAATAAATACACTACAGTACTGTAAATGTATTTTCTCTTCCTTATGATTTTCTTAATAAAATTTTCTTTTCTTTAGTTTACTATACAATATATAATACAGAAGCAAAATATGTGTTAATCGACTGTTTATGTTATCAGTAAGGCTTTCAGTCACAGTAGGTTATTAGCAGTTAAGTTTCAGTGGAGGCAAAAGTTTTTCGCAGATTTTCGGCCACATGGGGGTCAGTGCCCCTACCCCTTGTGTTGTTCAAGGATCAAATGTTATTTGATGATTTTTTTTTCCTAGATGTTAGCATCAACACAGAATGTTGCACTTAGTATAATAATTACTTTCAGTTTCTTATTAATAACAGACATTATATGCAGAGAAAATATGCCAATTTTTTATTGTGGTATATTGACACGTAATCAACTGTACACATTTAAAATGTACAATTTGATAAGTTTGACACAATTTGATATGCAGACACCTGTGAAACCAACCATCATTACAATCGAGATAGTGACATATCCACTACCCCCAAAAGTTTTCAACGCCCTTCATGATCCCTGCCTCCCAGCCCTCCCCCTCACTGCCCTGCCCTGGCAGTCACGGATCTGCTTTCTAGATTAGTTTGCTTTTTAAAGAATTTTATACAATGGAATTCATAGTATGTACTGCTTTTGGTCTTGCTGCTTCCATTCAGGAGCATTTTGAGATTAATCTATGTTTTTCCACTTATTAATAGTTCATTTCTTTTTATTTTTATTAGTTACATTACATTGTACAAATATAAAACACTTTATCCATTTACCTGTTAATGGACATTTGTGTGTACACACAGGTAGGAAATGCTTGTTTATTTTTTAATTGGGGGCAATTAGATACCCACAAGCAGACATAAACAAGTGGAATCGCGAAATGGAATTAAATCATCCCTTGCTGCCGCTGAGGGCGCCGGAAGGGGAACCCGTGGCTCTTCCTCTTTCCAGGCCTAAAAGCCACAAGCTGCGCCCCCGGCTGTGGCCCCGATTCCCACAAGCAGGGCCTGTGTGCTGCACACACAGCTGTGCCCGCTGGGCAGGACTCGCCTGCGCCCTGTTCTGGACAGAGGCTGGCACGCGTGCGGAGGAAGCCGTCCTGGGCAGAACCCCCGCGGAGAAGCAGGGAACACAGGCCCCGCAGGCTGGAGGGGCCTCTGTCCTGCCGCCCCTCTGCAGGCCCTCACCCGGCTGCTTAGGAAAATGGGAACGCTAGAAAGAACGCAGGGGGATAGTTTCCCAAGTCCATCTGACTTAGAAACTGCAGAAACCACCACCAAGACGATGCACAACCTAATGGGGTAATGGTGTGCAGGAGGGAGCGCAGCGTTTATGAACCGGCGCAGCTACTGCTGAGTCCTCAGTGGTGATCTGATTCCAGAGTCCTACAGTAGGAGCATGAAAAGTTGGAGAAATGGAAAGAATTTCAGAAAACTAAACATGACCTTTCCGTGGAGCTGTGGTGCTGTCTCACCCTGCACGTCTGTTTATGATAAAACATTTCTTTCATCAAAAATTGGGTGGCTTTTTAAAAGTAACTCACATTCTAGAAGAAATTTTTAGAATACTTACAAGTACAAATAAGTAAAGTAAAAATCACTCAATCCTATTACTCAGCAATACACATTCCTAAAATGTTGGGTTTTTTATACATATGTATATGTATACATATATATATGGGCATATATACATATGAGTTTTATTACTGGATATTTCAAACTAAAAAGTTTTTAAAAAATAACAAACACCAGCTGACCTTCTACCTTGAACATACGATTGCAACTCCTTGAATAGCTCTCTCGAATTTATCCTGTAATCTTCCCCTAAGGTGCTAACCTTTAGTTTTTGTTATTCCTGTATTTACCTTTCAGCTTTATTACATATGTATGTATTCCTAAACAATGCAGAGACTTATTTTATATATTTTAAACATTTTAAAAATCGTGTACTTTGTACATCCTTCCACAAGTCGCTTTTTCCACATTCAATACAATTTGGGGTGAGATTTTTCCATGTTGATACAATGTCATTTATTCATTTTAACTACTGTATTCTATTGCATGAATATATCAACATTTTCTTATCTATTCTGAGTTTTTGCTATTGCAAATAGCAAGTAGTGATGCTGTAAATATACTTTTCATGTTTCTTTGTGTTCCTGGGCACCAGGGTAGATGCCTTCTTGGGTCACTGTGTGAGCAATCTGGTCCAATCACCTCCTCCCTCTGCAAGTGGTTGTAAGAATTTTTTTCAATTTTTTTTTTTTTTTTTTTAGAAAGGGTTTTTCTCCCCCCAGGCTGGAGTGCAGTGGTGCAATCAGCTCACCGTACCCTCAAACTCCTGGGCTTAAATGATCCTCCTGCCTCAGAGTCCTGAGTAGCTAGGACTGCAGGCATGGATGACCATACCCAGCTAATTTTTTAAATTTTTTGTAGAGACAGGGTCTTGTTTTGTGGCCCAGGCTGGTCTCAAACTCCTGGCCTCAAATAATCCTCCCACCCTAGCCTCCCAAAGCTCTGGGATTATAGACATGAGCCACTGTGCCCAGCCTGATTATAAAAATTTACACTCCCACCAGTAAGGCATAAGATTCCTCATTGCTCAGGTATTCACTTATAATTGCTTTGACAGTCTCAGTACCCTCTTCAGTCTTAAAAATATGAACTTCCCTAAACACTTAGAAATAAGCCAGTTCACTTCTAAATAGTTCATGGATCAAGGAGAAAATCTCTTGGGAAACTGGAAAATGTATTGAGCTAAACAAAATGTCAAAATTATGGAATGCAGGTAAAGCAGTGCTTAAAGGGAAATGTATAGCACTAAATGCCCACATTACAAAAAAAGCTAGGTCTCAAATAAATTAAGCAGCCACCTTAAGAAAATTGACAATGAAGATCAAAAAGTAGACTCAAAGCAAGCAGAATTAAGGAAACATTAAAGATAAGAATTGAAACCAATTTATCTTTTTGTAGATATAGACAAGTTGATTCTAAAATATATATGCAAAGTTGGAAAAACTAGAATAGTGTAAGCAATTCTGAAAAAGAAGAATAAAGAAGATTCACAAATGGGGATTTTGACTGGAACTGCAATTAATCTGTAGATCAATTTAAGGATAACTGATACCTTTGCTGTGTCGAGTTTTCCAATCCAAAGCTGTGGTATGTCTCTCCATTTATTTATATCTTTTAAAATTTCTTTCCTCAGATTTTGTAGTTTTCAAAATACAGATCCAGTGCATATTTTATGTTAGTTTTTTTTAACTTTAAAATTTATTCTGAAGTTACAATATCAAGCCAGTATGGTACCAGTGAAGGGACAGACAAATGGATCAATGGAAGAGAAAGGAGAACTCAGAAATAGACCCACACAAATATGTCAAACTGATTTTTGACAAATACACAAAAGCAACTCAATGGAGAAAGGATGACTTTTTAACAAATGGTGCAGTAAGAGGTTAACTCAGCAGGTTTGGGGTGTTCAAACTACACATTCCAAAGAAATGACTGACCCTTGACTAGCTTTTACAAACAAGAATCCTCTAAACTCTTGGATTATCCTGCTTCATAAAAGTACCTGTGTATGCCTGTGGCTATGGGCCATGCTGGAGCATTTATGCTAGCAATGTGATTTACCATGGGGTCCTTGAGCACACTGCAGTGGTTTGACCTCTGGAGGGCCTCGAGACTGAGTAACTGAGAAAAGCCACACAGTAACAGTAAAAATCCTGCACCCAAATGTTGGTTGAGCTCCTCTGTTTGGTAGTATTCTGTACAAGTTGTCACACATTGTTGCTAGGAGAATTAAATGCTTTCCATACAACCTGCTAGGAGAGGACAACTGGACTCTGCTCTATGTGCCTTTTGCCTTTACTGATTTTAATCTGTAGCCTTTCACTATTACAAACTATAACCATTAGTTAAACAGCTTTTCTCAGTTCTGTGAGTCCTTCCAGTGAATTATTGAACCCAAAGGCGGTCTTGGGAAAACTGAACACAGTTGGCATCAGAAGTGGGATTTGCTGGAATGATCCCGACTCACTGAAACATATCAAAAGCATAGCTTGGGAAAGAGAAAAATGACAGGGTTGGGGGTTGATAAATCTTTGAATCCTGGATGGCTACCAGGTTACCCAACATGTGAAGCAACGCTGTGCTGTGCTAAAAGTTACCAATGGAATTTAGAAATGATAGAACCAACTCTCGAAGAGTTAGTTGGCTCACTAGTTACATAATAAAATGTACAATAACAAGAAGCAAGCTAAATATACAATCCCTTGGTTACTGTCTGTAATAGCTAAAACAAAATAAGGAGCATATTGGGTTAGATCTTGAAGCTGTTCCAAGCTCAGATTTCAGACAATCTGAGCTAGAGCCACTAGCCTCAGGGCTTCTACCAGAGGGGAAAAAATGATGCTGAAACAACAGGAAATTAGAGTGATTCACAAGAGATGGGGTACTCATTGTACTCACATGCAGTTCACAAGGAATAAATGGACTCATCCCAGAAAGGTAGAAATCTTTAGACAGTTAATAAGAAATGGTGTGAATAAAGAACATATTGATGGGGACAAAACAAGTATCTTAATGCAACACTATTGGCAATTGAGTGGACAGTCCCCCTGATAGTCCTCCAAAATTCAAGGGCCCTAGATCAAGATGCTCTACTTACTCTAGTTTGAAAGAATTTTAAAAGCTGGAAGGCCAAGATGACAGTGAGGAACTTAATTTCAAATTGCTTGGGACAATGGTCCAGCAAATTAATCAGAATAAGGATTAATGAAAGGGTGGGGGTTTTTTGACCCAAGCACCAGCATTGGACCCCAGGCCATTAGCACATGTGTGGGTAAAGAACTTTTCTAGGACTCCTTGACATGGGACTCCAGTGTAGTGTGATTCCAAAACCTGGTGGTGATGTCCTAACAGGGCTTTAGTTAGACTGGGGTATGCGATGGCTGATGAGACCAAAATGAAAGCTTGGATAAGAATTGGGATGTTTGAACAGACTTTAGGCAAAGTGGTTACGTCTCATTTACTTGAATGTATTAATGCAATATTGTGATATTGTGATATAATAAGAAATATATATTTGGTCCATGATCCTGGTTCCTGACACAGAGCTCCTGTATCCCTTGGAATTTCCTGGGTGATAGAGGAGCATCCTTTGTTCTACTAAAGTGACCACTGATGGGCTCCTGGATAGCTTCAGGATGGGGCCTCAGGGACCAGGGCTCCCTTAGGTCAACAGAAATATCAAGCCATGATTAGAAGTTTGAAACTTTCAGCCCTAACCCCCATCCTCCAGGAAGGGGTGAGTTAATAATTTATCATACCTATATGATGAAGCCTCCACAAAAATCCCTGAAATACAGAGTCTGGAGAACTTCCAGGAGGGGCGCACACCCTGACTTCATGAGGACAGTAGCTCCCATGCTCAGGATCCTTCCAGACCTCATCCTATGTGCCTCTCATCTGGCTATTCATCTGTATCATTTATCTTATCCTTTATAATAAACTGGTAAGCATACGTATCCCCTGAGTTCTGTGAGCTGTCAAAGCAAGTTATTGAACCTGAGTAGGGGATCATGGGAACCCCCAACTTGTAGCCAAGTCAGACAGAAGGAAGGGTAACCAGGAGAACCACTGCTTACGACTGGCATCTAAATAGGAGGGGGCAGTCTCGTGGGACTGACCCATTACTTTCCCTGTGGAATCTACACTAACTCCAGGCAGTCTGTGTCATCGCTGAATTGTGTCACCAGTTGGTGTCCGCAGAGTTGGAGAACTGGTGTGGGAAAAAGGCCCTACACGTTTGGTGTCAGAAGTGTTCTACATGTGAGTATTTAAAGGAAAACAGCTTGTTCTCCTTTGTAGTTTTTTCAGATGAATACTGTGTCTTACTAAGGAACACTTCCCCTACCTAGTATTACAAAACCTAAGACATCTAAGTTCCTACCTTCTGGCCAGTATTAGATGGACATGCAAAATGGGAAGCAACAGCATTGGCCAAGCCCAGCCAGGTTGTTAATTTGAAACACTATAAAATACCTGGTGGGCAAAGAGAGTTTTACTTTAATTACTGACATGTTAGAAGCTGGAATCCTGGTACCAACATGAAAAAGACAGACGGATCAAGGAGCACGTATACAGACCGGGCTTATGGCAAAAGCTCATGAGTGCCACCCAGTGGTGACCACTGAGATTTTGGACCAGAAAATTTCCAGTAGCAGTGGTACAGTACATGCTCTTTGGTAGACAATTACTAGATTGTCATTAAGCATTAATTGAAACTGCCCCAAAGACTGCATGATATAAAGCAATCTTGAAATCTGACACACCCATAATGACGTGGGTAATGTCATAGAAAAACTCCAATAAGGAAGGCAGTGCCCAGGAGAATTCCACAATAAAATGGAAATGGTTTATACGGGAGCATGATCTGGAGGAATGCAAGGGGGTACTCATTGTACTCACATGCAGCTCCAAGGTGGATGGACATCCAGGTCCAAAGGCCACCACTCTCTGACCAATGAATGGGAAAACTAACTGCAAAGGTAAGAACGAATCACCCCAGTGAGATGAATTGCACGCTGCATTCCTTGCTGTGATGGAAAAATTGAACAGTGACAGAAGCCCCTATGTTTGGGTTTTTACTGACTCATGGGTGGTAGCCAATGGCCTGACCATGTGATCAGGCAGAGAGGCAATGGCAAACTGGGCTATTAAAGGGATACCCATATGTGACACAGCCCTACAGGAACTTAAGGGGCACATTAAAGTATGACATGTCAGTGCCGACCTAAAGAGACCCTTCTAGAACCAGTGATTGGATCCAGTAGGTGGATATCCTGGCGCAATCACTCGAGGTATCCACCTGGGCCCAACAAAGGAGCAGACACAGAGGAGCTGCAGCCAGGCGGGGATGGACTGCTCATCGACATATTCCTCTTGCACCCTCTGAGGCACAAAATGCCAACAAGAACTGTCCTGTCTGGGAGCAGAAAGACAGAAACTGCAGGTGGCTGTGGGGCAGATTTCCCGGGAGGGAAAGTACCACCACAGCTGACAAGTGGACCATACCAGACTGATGCCACCATACCCGGGAAGCTATAAATAGGTCCCCACTAGGCTTTGCAAACTCCTATATGCAAATACTGAAAGTGCTATAAAAGAACTGGAACAGAAGATACTATACCAATTTGGACCACCAAGTTATATTTCTTCAGACCAAGGAACACACTATACAGCCCATAGTGTCCAATAATGCACATAGCATGTTGCAGTTTGTATTCATTTACTAGGGCTGCCACAACAAAGTCCCACAAACTGAGTGGCTTATACAACAGAAACATATTATCTCAAAGTTCTGGAAACTAGAAGTCCAAGATCAAGGTATTGGCAGGGTTGGTTTCTTTGAGAGATATGAGAGAGAATCTAATCCATGCCTCTCTCCTAGCTTCTGGTGGTTTGCTGGAAATCTTTGGTATTCCTTGGCTTGTAGAACTCTGTCTTCATCACATGCTGTGCTCCCTGTCTTGTAGCTATGTACAAATTTCCCCTTTTATAAGGACATCAATCATATTGGATTAGGGGCTCACCCTAATCCAACATGACCTCATCTTAACCAATTACATTTACAATAATCCTATTTCCAAATAAAGTCACATTCTGAGGTACTAGGGGTTAGGACTTCAACATATGAATTTTTAAAAAAAAATTTAGTGTAAACACACATCCCTTTTTCTCTCAGAATTTTTATTCTGTTAAAATGCACATATAGGCCGGGCGCGGTGGCTCACGCTTGTAATCCTAGCACTCTGGGAGGCCAAGGCCGGTGGATCACCCAAGGTCAGGAGTTCGAGACCAGCCTGAGCAAGAGCAAGACTCCATCTCTACTAAAAAATAGAAAGAAATAATCCGGACAACTAAAAAAATATATATACAAAAAATTAGCCGGGCATGGTGGCGCATGTCTGTAGTCCCAGCTATTTGGGAGGCTGAGGCAGAAAGATTGCTTGAGCCCAGGAGTTTGAGGTTGCTGTGAGCTGGGCTGATGTCATGGCACTCTAGCCCAGGCAACAGAGCCAGACTCTGTCTCAAAAAAAAAAAATAAAATAAAATAAAAAATAAATAAAAAATTAAAAAAAAATGCACATACAATTTACCATCTTAACCATTTTAAACATAGAGTTCAGTGATATTAAATACTTTCATAATGTGCAATTATCCTGACCAGCCATCTCCATAACTCTCTTCATCTTGTAAAACTGAAACTCTGTACCTGTTAAACACTAACTTTCTCCTGCCTATAGTCCTTGACGAGCACCCTTTTACTTTCTGTCTCTATGAACTTGACTATTCTAGGTACCTCAAATAAGTATTTGTCTTTTTGTGACTGGCTTATTTTACTTTGTATAATGTCCTCAAGGTTCATCCATCTTATAGCATATGTCATAATGTTCTTCAAGGTTGAACAATATTCCATTGTATGTATTAATTCATACCAATTTTGCTTATCCATTCATCCCTCAGTGACATTTTTGCTATTGTTAATAATGCTGCCATAAACATGGGTACACAAATATCTCTTTGAGACCCCACTTCCAATTCTTTGGGGTATTCTACCCAGAAATGGAATTGCTGGATCATAGGATAATTCTAATTTTAATTTTTTGAGGAAGCATTATACCGTTTTCTATAATGGTTGTACCATTTTATACTCCCACCAACAGTGCACAAGGGTGCCAAACATACAAATTTTGAGGGGACACAATTCAAACCACAGCAGTCACCAAAAGCTCAAGCAACAAAACAAAAAATGGATAAGTTGGATTTCATTAAAATTAAAAACTTTTGTGCTTTAGAGAATAATAACAAAATAAAAAGATAATCATAGAATAGGAGAAAATTTTTGCAAGTCATATATCTGATAAGGAACTTGTTTTCAGACTATATATACAGCACTCTCAAAATTCCATAATAAAAAGACAATCCAATTTAAAAATGGCCAAAGGATGAATAGACATTTCTCCAAAGAAGATATAAAAATGGCCAATAAGCATATGAAAAGGTGTACATCATCATTAGTTATTAGGAAAACGCAAATCAAAACAACAATGAGATACCTCTTCATCTCACTAGGATGGCTGAATTCCAAAGACAAACAAACAATAAGGAATACTGGCACCAACATGGAGAAACTGGAACCTTCATTCAATGCTGAGGGAATGTAAAATGGTGTGTATGTTTTGGAAAACATTTTGGTAGTTTCTCACAGAGCTACTGTATGCTTCAGTAATTCCATTTCTAGGTATATCCCTAAAAGAAATGAAACTATATGTTCACATTAAAACTCGTACATGAACGTTCATAGCAGCATTATTCCTAATAGCCAAAACGTGGGAACAAGACCACCAAAACCACTCTGCTTTGGATCCAGACAAGGTTAAATGGAAGTCTGCAAAGCTGAGCAGCATTGCTCTCGGAGACACCTTGGTCATTCCAGGTGATGATGAACTGTACCACTTGTTAATGGCCAAGCAGAACTTCAGTAATGTGGCAGTATCTTTTGATTTTTATTTCACGGGTTATATCTACTACCATGATACATGATATGGTGTAACACTGACATTGTTGGTTACATTTAACTAGCTAATGTAAATAAGTCATACGATAATACTTACATTGATGATCAAATGTCTTGGAAGACTGAGTTAAAGCCTCCTCAGGATGTAATAGCAATGAGAAATGGCTGGCTTGAGGAAGAAATGGATTTAATTAATCATAAGCTAATTTCTAGCTAAACAGTCCTGCATAAGTTTATCATAAAGTACAAATAGCAGTAGATTAAGGGAGAGGATGGTCTTAGGGACTGCTGAAATACACTGTAAACAACCTAGATATCCTTCAATGAATAAATGGATAAACAAACTGTGATACATACACACATGCACATATGATGGAACATTATTCGGCCATAAACAGGAATAAAGTACTGATACATGCTACATAATGAATGAACCTCAAAACCATTCTGCTAAGTGAAAAAAGCCAGTCACAGAAGACCAGATATAGTGCGATGTATTTATATGAAATATGTAGAGACAGAAAGCGTATTAGTGGTTGTCGGGGATCGGGAGAAGGGGGAAATGGAGAGTGATTAAGCAAATTAATGCATGTAACACCTTAAACTTGGGGCAATCGGTGCACATACAAATAGTGCAGTCCCACTCATGGGTTACATGACAAAACAAAGAGAAAAGCCTGGGTAGAAATATACCAACATGTATGCTGTGGAAAATATAAAAACTAGGTAAATGGAGAAACAGACAATGTTCTTAGATGAGAATTCAATATTATGAGGATGCCAATTCTTCCCCCCAAAAAATATATATATATTTAATACAATTCTAATCTAAATCCAAATTGGCATGGTTATCTAGATAAGGAAAAAAACTGATTCTAAAATTTATATGGAAGAATAAAGGTGTGAAAATTTCAAGGAAGTTTTTTAAAGGGAAGATCATTAAGGGAGAGAGAAGTGGGGAAACTTTGCTCTATGAGGTAGATAGTCAAAGATATAGCTGCCATCAGTTCCTTTCCTCTCTCAACACACACTGTCTCTCACATCAAGAGGTGGAGAATAACTCTCCTCCTATTGAATCTGGCTGTCTTGCAACTTGATCAGTAGAATGTGACATAAATTCCATTCTGCAGATGCTAGGATTAGATCAAAAGCCTGAAGCTTCTTGGAAAGCTTGCTCCTGGGAAGCTCCTCAGAACCCAGTCACCATGCCACACATACCTTCTCCAGTCAACAGCCAGCATCAATGGCTAGCCATGTAAGTGAGCTTTCAGATGACTGCAGCCCCAGCTGACATCTGACTACAGCACATGTGAGAAGCCACACTGAGAACCACCCAGCTGAGGGCAATCACTCCACAGACAATGAGCAGTGAAAAGAAATTAGTTTACTCTGCTAACTCTAGGGGTGGTTAATTATGCAGAAATAAACAGAGTACTCCATCAGGTAACAGATAAAGATAGACTACTAGATCCACGGGACAGAATAAAGTTACACACCCAGTGTCCCCTGGTGAGCACAGGGATTTGTAACAGATCTCATCACTTAAGAAACACTACAGTGGCTTCCTCAGTCTCCTTCCACGCCATGGCTCCTTTAGTGCTCTTCCCTAACTTATCAAGATATGAAATTATTTTATCACTTTACGTCATCTGTCACCTGCCACCATAACGTGAATTCCTAGATCTCCACACCATCCAAAGCTCAACAACAGTTCTTGGACCATAGAGATGCTTGATAAATATTTTCTGAAGGGAAAGAAAGATGCTTCTGTTTACCAAAGGAAGTGGAGGCAGCAAATGGCCTCCAGAGCAAATACAGCAAATCATTCACTCATCTGCCTGTGATTTAAGCATATTACCTCATGTAACCACACAACTACCCTACAGGGCAGTTACCCTTATTTCCTCATTTAGCAGATGAGGAAAGCGCAGAGAAGCCAAGTATCGTGGCAAAGGTTACACACATTTAAGTGCCAGAGCCAGGACTCACACCTAAACAAATGTGGCTACAGAGCCCCCAGACTAACCTCTTAACCCCTCCACTAACTGGGCTAAACCCTTACAATATCACATGGGAAAA
Organism: Avahi laniger; assembly: GCA_963575035.1. NCBI lineage: Eukaryota > Metazoa > Chordata > Mammalia > Primates > Indriidae > Avahi > Avahi laniger. Next base: position 17,674 of record CAUYSK010003725.1, on the reverse strand, counting down.
GAAATCCCACAGAGACTTATATAGAAAAAATACAACTCTGTGTTAACATTAGAAAATGTACACGATAAGGAGGACTCCTGGAGCCCAACTATACAAGTCATACTCCTCAAAAAAGAAAAATAAAAAACTTTTATATAGTCAAAATATGCAAGATTTGAAAATCAAAGGGCAAATATCTCTAAAGAGGTCTATTAAAACTCTGTAACAGTCAAACAGGAAGTGAAATGGGCAACTAACACGAATGGATAATTAACTGTTAGGACATGGATGGTGGAATCTCTTATAAGCCTCTAGGACTGTGGTCCCCAAGCCGCAGACCAGTACCAGTCCACGGGATGTTAGAGACCGGGCCGCAGAGCTCCGCGGCCCCCTCTTCCCTCCCATTCCCTCTTCCACCCCGGTCCGTGGAAAAATTGTCTTTCATGAAATTGGGGCGGGGGGGGGGTAGGGTGCGCACAGCGGGAGGTGAGCGGGGCACGACCGACGGAACCTTCATCTGTATTTACAGCCGCGATGTGGAGCCCCCCCATCCCATGGAAAAATCGTCTTCCATGAAACCGGTCCCTGATGCCAAAAATGTTGGTTACCGCTGCTCTAGGATACTCTGGATGCCTGCCATTCTCCTATGGCGGGAAAACAGAAAAGGTCATAGAAAACAACTTACAATCTAGAAACGGCCACACTGAGGGCACAAGCCTGTCTGAGGACAATCTTCAGAGTTCTTCAACCCCAAAGAGGTGCCAAGAACTCTCCAGGTGCTAGCAAACGACTCCTGCCCAACTCTCATCACGAACTCGGAAGACCTGTCATTTTCTGAAAATTTCATTACTTACGAGACGCTTGTAACTAGGAAACACTTAAAATTATTTAAACATCTCAAATAACATCGCTAAACTCATGAATGCTCCGTAGTTAAAAACTTCCACTGGCGATCTGGGCACGAAGAGTCTCTGTGAATGATCTTTGACACTGATCACCCCACAACCCCTCGATCCACGAACAACACTCCCGACCCCACCTCCTCCCCGCGTCCGACCCCGGACGCCTCACCACGGTCCCCAGAGATTCGCCCGCCGATGATCCCTCTCTTACCCTACGCAGCCCCGGTCCCTGACCCAGAGACACATTACTGACCGCACATACAGTCTCTCTGTTAGCAGATCAGATCCTCTGATTTCAGCGGTCTTGTACAGAAAAAATAGCTCTTATAATTAGGTCCACTTCCGGAACCTCTTGGTGATGTCAGAAGAGCGGAGCCGCCTGGCCAGGACTGCGCATGCTCAGTGTAGTCCTGAGGCCGCGCCCGCCCGTAACAAACATGGCGATCTTCGGCTGCTCAGGCTGAATGACAAGATGGTGGCTTGCACTTATAACTCTGCGTCAGAGGCGGCCATAGTGAGGAGGTGTTTCTTCCGTACAGGCCGACTTTCCTAGGGACTCAGAGATTCTCTCCTGCGGGAGTAGAGAATGGGGAGAAAGTGCGTTTGGGTACAGATTGCGGCTAGAGGAAGTTTGGATTGAGATCTGGAAAAAAGCCCTGGAATGGAAGACGGCGAGATTGAGTTAGAGCCGCTGTTTGGGACAAAGACCAGGGGCTGAGGAGGACGCCGGTGGGAGATGGGAGCCGAAGGCCGCGAGCTGTGGGAGCACGCGGCGAGATGCGACAGCGGGCTGCCAGGGGCAGGACTGGGCGGCGTGGGTCAGGGATCCGGACAGGGGCCAGGCCCGGACGTCGATGGACACGCCCAGCGCGGGCGTTGCAGTCTTCCCAGCGCACTGTGGAGGCCGCCGCAGCAGGTGCCCCAAGCGTGAGCGCCAGGGCTCCGCTGGGCCCAGGGCAGTCGCTCTGAGTCTTGTTTTCCTCATCTGCACGCTGGAGACAAGAACGGTGCCCTTTACCAGGGCTTGTGCGAGAGTCAAAACCGGCCGGGGCTGTCGTGAGGGGAACACGCTCAGAGCAGAGGGGCCGCGGGGTGGAGCTGCTTCCCCCAACACCCTCAAGTTAGGCCATAGGGACGAACTCGTGTGACCTAGAGTGACCAGGGGACTGGTCCAGGAGGGAGGCCGCGGGTAACAGGCTCTGTATGCAGCATGTCACATGACCCATTCGTCAGCTGAATTAAACCAAGTCTCAGAAAGCCTCGCATGCCTAGCATTTAACCACCCGCACCTCTCCTCTGTGTTATATTGATCGCCCCCCACGAATTTCCAGCCTCATCAAGATAAGGGGGGAGGGGAAACAATAGCTGAAGGATGTTTACACAGGAAATACAGCTTATATTAGAAATACAGCTTCCAGGCAGCCAAGACAAAGAGGGAAACCGGATGAGAGGGGACTTAAAGGTGAAGAGCTTGGCATCTGGTGGGAAGTCAGACTTTGGACTCTGAACTCCCAAGAGGCTGATGATGATTTGTGGCCTCCTGGGTTCTCCGCTAACTGGGCCCCTTTGTCCCAGGCCCTTCTCCTCATTCCCCAGAATCCTGGGTCAGCCTTTAACTGCCACTGAGCATTTGTCTAATGACAGGTGCTCATTAAATCTAAGGTTACTAACTATAAAATGCACAGGCTTAGTTCTCTTCAAAACATTCCTCCTCTGTATTCCAGGTTCATGCATACCTTTGTATGACCTCTCTGTCATGTGTGGGGGCCTGAGGTGGGGCCTGATTATGTTCCTGAGCAACTTTACCAGGGACCAATTCAGTGCCCTTCAGTTAAAGACTACCAGGAACACACTGGTAATTAAATATAAATTACATTGCAGGCATGAAGAATATACACCATGGAGTACTGTGGGTATTCTTGGTAGGAGGAGTTAGAAAGAAACTATTATAGGATGGGGCTTTGATTGGATGATTTAGGGTAGGGTCTCTGAAAATAGAGGTTTACTCTAGATTTGTTGTCAGAAAGCAGGGGCAATATAAAGATTAAGTATTTTGTGGGTGGCACAGTGACCTTGTTTTTTGTCTACACTTAGACAATATTATAAAGTGCCCTTGTTTTTGTTTCCATTTATTATGGTCTCAGAATAACCTGAAGTTTCTGTGAGATTCTGTGAGATTGTTTATGTCCAACAGGAAAATAAAATGACCTAGCTGTGAGCATTAGATCACCTTGTAATAACATTGAGATATAGCGGTGAAGCCAACATTGACAGAAATGAAGTTAAAAATAGTTCTACAGTAATACAATAGTTGGAGACTTCAATACTCCATTCAAAATAATGAATAGAAAAAACAGAATATCAATAAGAAAACAGAAGACTTCAACAGCACTATAAACCAACTGGACCTAATAGACACATACAGAACATTCCATCATAATAAAGGATATATGTGATAATCCACAGCTAACATTATACTCAAATGGAAAAAAACTGAAACCTTTTCCACTAAAATCAGAAACAAGACTTTCACCACTTCCACTCAACATATTAATGGAAATTTTAGCCAGAGCATTGTTACATCCTAACAATGAACAGCCTAAGAAGGAAATTATGAAAATAATTGCACTTATGACAGCATCAAAAATAATGTAACGCATAGGAATAAACTTAACAAAGGAGGTGAAAGACTTATAAAATAAAAACTATAAAACACCGCTGAAAGAAATTAAAGGCACATAAATAAAAAGAAATCCTGTGTTCATGGACTGAAAGTCTTAATATCATTAAGATGTCAATACTACTCAAAGCAATCTGCATGTTCAATGCAATCCCTATCAAAATACTAATGATTTTTTTTTGCAGAATTAGAAAAATCATCCTAAAATTCATATGGAATTTTAAGGAACTCCAAATAGTCAAAACAATCTGGAAAAAGAAGAATAAGGTTGGACTTGCACTTTTCTAAATTCAAAACTTACTTTAAAACTATAGCAATCAAAATAGTATGGTCCTGGCATAAAGAGAGACATATAGACCAAAGGAATAGAATAGAAAGCCCAGAAAGAAACTCTTGAAAATATGTTCAAATGATTTTTGATCAGGTGCTAAGACCATTGAATGTAGAAAGTAAAGTCTTTTCAACAAATAGTGTAGGGAAAACTGGATACAGTGTATCTACATGTAAAGAATGAAGTTGATTTCTTGCCTTATGCTATTAATATATACATAAATTAACTCAAATGAATCAAAGGCCTAAATATAAGACTTAAAACTATAAAAGTCATAGAAGAAAACGTAGAGGAAAAGTTTTATGACATTGGCTTTGGTGGTGATTTCTTGGATATGACCAAAAGCATAGGACACAAAAGAAAAGAATAAATTAGACTTTATCAAAATGAAAAACTTTGTGCATCAAAGAACACTGTCAACAGAGTAAAAAGATAACTCATGGTTTGTGTGATAAAATATTTTTAAATCATATATTTGATAAGAGATTAATATGCAGAATACATAAAGAACTTCTACAACTGAACAACAACAAAAAATCTGATTCCAAAATGGGCAGAATATTTGAGTAGGTATTTCTCCCAAGAAGATATACAAATGATCAATGAGCACAAAAAAAAGTTCTCAACATCACTAATTATGAGGGAAATGCAGTTCAAAACCACAATGAGATATCATTTCATATCCATTAGAATGTGTATTACCAAAAAAAAATGAAAGAAAATAAGTATTGATGAAGATGTGGAAATATCGGAACCTTTGTGCATTGCAGGCAGGAATGTAAAATGCTGCAGCCACTGTGTAAAACAGTTTGGCCCGTCCTCAAAAAGTAAAACATAAAATTATCGTATGATCAACCAATTCCACTTCTAGGTATATATCCACAAACAATCGAAAGCAGGGACTCAAACAGATACTAGTGCCCCGATGTTTATAGCAGTATTTCACAATAGCCAGAAGATGGAAACAACCCAAATGTCCATCCCCAGAGAATGGATAAACAGAAGGTGGTATATACATCCTATGGAATATTATTCAGCTTTAGAAAGGAATGACATTGTGATACATGCTACGACAGGGATGAACCTCAAGAAAGTTATGCTAAGTGAAATAAGCCAGACATAAAAGGACAAAGATTGTACAATTGTACTTACACGAGGTACCTAGAGTAGTAAAAACATGGAAACATACAGTTTAATGCTGGTTGCCAGGTTTGGGTGGAAGGAACAGAGAGTTATTGTTTAACAGGTACAGATTCGGTTGGGAAGACAAAAAAAAATCTGGAGATGGACAGTGGTGATGGTTTCACAACAAGGTTAATGTACTTAATGCCACTGAACTGTATGCTTAAAAATGGCTCAAATTGTAAATTTTCTTATGTATATTTTACCACAACAAACAAGGCAACATTTATTAATCCCCAAAGTAGAGAAATTAAGTAAAGGATGCCTCCCATGTTAAACAAAGTGATCTCTCTTTTAGACAAAGAAATCATTTTCCTCAGAGGGTTCTTTTTCATTTTGGTACATCAAGTCTCTTTAAAACATTTGGCAAAAAGTTCATGCAATGAGATGATTTTTCCAGTCAATTTTTTGTTTACATACCATATGTGCAATTTCTGGCTTTAAGCCATCAAGAAAAATGCCAATAGGGCACTGGAAATGTCAACCTCAGGAGCTAATTCTGAATATTGTCTAAAGATATTGTTTAAGGAGATACTTTCTCATGTTTTACATTACTTTTAGCTAAATAATATTTTAGGACCAGCGTGATGGCTCATGCCAATAATCCTAGGTCAAAGCAAGAGGATCATTTAAGGCCCGGAGTTCTAGACCGGCCTGAGCAACATAGCAAGAGCCTATCTCTAGAAAAAAAAATTTTAATTAGTCAGTTCCTTGTGTTATCTTCCTTCTAGGAGAAAAAAAAAAGGAAAGAAAAGAAAAATATTAGCCAGCCAGTCAAGGTGGTGCACACCTGTAGTCCCAGGTACTCTGGAGGCTGAGGTAGGGGGATTGCTTGATCCCAGGAGTTTGAGGTTATAGTGAGGTGTGATCATGCCACTGCACTCCAGCCTGGGCACCAGACTGAGAATCTATCTCTAAAGTAATAATAATATGACTTTATTATTATTTAATAATGTAATAATTACATTTTAGCGATGTAATTTTTGAGTCCAAATTGTGTTTGAGGCCTCCTCATACCAGTTAAACAGACCATTGAATAGTAGGAATGTTTTGCTGTTGCTGTTGTTGTTTTAACACACATCTCAGATGAACAATCTGTACATATTTAAGTTCTGCAAATGTAACCACTGTGATTTCGAAATGTACTCAGTGAGATGAGATATAGTCAGGAGTCAACGTTATAATAGGAAAAAATAAAGGAAGTAGGTGTTTGATCTGGAGAAAGCACAGTTTTAGGTTGAACAAACCGCATAAGAAGCACGTCCGTAAGAATGATGCTGTGTGAGATGAACTACAGGGCTTCACCCCACAATCTCTGCAGGTGCAGCACCGAGTGACAAGGGGGAGAAGTACCACTTTATTATTATAGGCCATATTCTCTGAGTCTCAGAATCTAATGAGGAAAAGGGGCACAGATTTTTTGTGGTGTTTACCTGGAGTTCTATAGATGTGGTCAAAATATTTCTGTCCTCCTCTGCTGCCTTTTTCTTGTCTTTTGGCCAGAGAGAGCGGGCATTTGGGGGGGACCTTTCGGTCTACATCCATTGGTGTTTGCCTTTAGCCTTATAAGTTCCCCTGCTATAAAATTTGCTTTGTCTCAAATTAATATAGCTACTCTAGCTTTCTTTTGATTATTGTTAGCATGGTGTATCTTTTTCTATCACTTTCCTTTTAATCTGTGTCTTTATATTTAAAGCAGGTTTTTTGTAGACAACATATAGTTGAGTCGTAGTTTTTTTAATCCATTAGGACAGTCTTTGTCTTTTAATTGGTAGATTTAGACCATTAATGTTTTAAATGATCACTGATGTAGTTGGATTAATATCTACCATATTTACTCCTTATTCATTGCCCTTGTTTGTTTCCTTTTTGTCTGTGTTCTTTTTCTGCCTTCTCTGGTTTAATTGAGCATTTTATGTAGTTCCACTTTCTCTCCTCTCTTAGTGTATCAATTATATTTATTTTTTAGAACTTTTTTTAGTGGTTGCCTTGAGTTTGAAATATATATTCATGACTAATCCAAGCCCTCTTTCAAATAACACTGTAACACTCCATGGGTAGTGCAAATACCTCATAAAAGAGTATTCCCAATTCCTCCCTCCCATCTCTTAAAACATTGCTGTCATTCGTTTCACTTATCCATAAACTATAATAACTGAATACTTTGTTGCTATTATTATTTTGAATAAACTGTTGTCTATTACATCAATTAAGAATAAGAAAAAGTGAGCAAGCCAGGCGTGGCGTGGCGGCACACACCTGCAGTCCCAGCTACTTGAGCAGCTGAGGCAGGAGGTTCTCTTGCACCCGGGAGTTGAAGGCTGCCATGAGCATGATCGTGCCTGTGAACAGCCACTGCACTCCAGCTTGAACAACACAGTAAGACCCTGCCTCTAAAAAATGAAAAGAAAGAGTGGAATTTTTATCTCCATTTATTCCTTCACTATTGTTCTTCCTGAGATCCAAGTTTCTGACCAGTATAGTTTCTCTTCTTTTCAAAGAATTTCTTTTAACATTTATTGGAAGACATGTCTACTGATGACAAATTCCCTCAATTTTTGTTTGTCTGGGAGATATGTCTCCTTCAGTGTTGGAGAGTAATTTCACTGGATACTATTTCTTCTGCTGCTTTCTTTCTTCCCCTTCTGGTACTCCCGTTGTGCACAATTACACCTCTTGTAATTGTCCCAATGTTCTTGGATATTCTGTTCTTTTTTCAGTTATTTTTTTTTTATCTTTGCCCTTAATTTTGGCAACTTGCTGTTGACATATCTTCAAGCTCATTGATTCTTTCCTCTGCTGAGTCCAGTCTATTGATGAGGTCATGAAAAACATTATTTTTGTTATGGTGCTTATTTTTGGCATTTCCTTTGTATTCTTTCTTAGCATTTCCACCTCTCTGCTTACATTACCCATCTGTTCTTGCACTTGTCCATTTTTTCCATTAAATCCCTGAGCATACTGAGTATTATTATGATGATGATTAGTACTGATTATTATTATTATTATTAGTTATTTTAAATTGCTGATCTGATGAATCCCAAATCCTTGCCATATCTGAGTCTGGTTCTGATGTTTTTTTATTTCATTTCTTCAAGCTACTTTTTATTATTTTTTTGCATGCTTTGTAATTTTTTTGTCACAAGCCAGACTTGATATGTCCAATAATAGGAGCTGAGCTAAATAAGACTTTAGTTGGAAGTTTGATGTTTATATGGCTAGGAATTACACTGTGTTTAAAATTTGCTTTAGCTATTGTTGTCAGAGTCTTGTGTTTTCTCTAGTATTCTTTTTCACTCTGCCATCTTATTTGGCTTTCCCCGAAACTGCTTCTTTAAGTCATGTCTGTGAATTGCTGCTGTCTCATTTGTAATCCATGGTTATTATACTGGAGCCCTGCTGATGTGGGGGTAAGGTATTGCAGAGGGGAAGCAGTATACAATCTTATGATCACATACCCACTTTTAGTGGGCCTGAATCCCTGGACTCCCACCCTTGGAAGAATTTTTAGCCCCTTTTTTAACTCCTTGTATGAAATATTAATAGAAGTCTAGCGGAGGCTAAGTTGTGTAATTGCCTTTTCCCTAGGTCAGTTAAGGCTCTGATGAAGCATTTCCCTTTGAGGACAGGTTTCTGTTAAAGAGAAACAAATGTTCTGGGTGTATTTCACATGGTTACTTTCCCCTCCCTCTACCAGAAACATGAAGGGATTTGCCGCCTACTCACAGTGCCAGGCTGGTGGCGGCTCCTGGAGGTGAAACTCACCAAGTGTTGGACAGCCCTTTAGACTGTGCCCCCAGGAGTTATCAACTCTCCAATCAGTTTATGCTCAGTCTCCAGCAATTAAACAATTACCATTTACCTATTCCTACCACTTCCTAGGTCCAGTAGCATCTGCTCCCAGTAAGGTGTGATTCTCTGTATTTCTCTCTCTTTCCAGTTTTGGGCAGCAGTTGGCCGTGTGACTTAATTCTTTGATGAATCTAAGAAACATTGATTTGCAATCTTTCACCTTTTTCCTTTGTGTGAGGACGGGAGTGAGGACTTCCAAGCTCTTCACACGTGGGAGTGGAACTGGAAGTCTTTAACATCTTATAGTGTGCTTATTTCCCATCAATATATCCTGTTTAGTGAAATGTCTATCCATGTCTTTAGCCTATCTTCTAATTAGATTGTTTTTTATTGTTAACTTTTGAAACATTTTAAAAAGAATATTCTAGATATGAGCTCCTTCTCAGGTATGTGTTATCAGATGTGGTTTACAAAGGTTTTCTCCCAGTTTTTAGTTTGTCTTATTGTGTTAACAGGATGTTATGCAGGGCAAAATTTTACGTTTGGATAAAATCCAATTAATCGTTTCTTAAAATTGATTGTGCTTTTGGTGACATGACTTCATATCTAAGAATTAGGCTGAGCATGGTGGCTCATGCTTGTAAACCCAGCACTCTGGGAGGCCGAGACAGGATGATCACTTGAGTCCAGGAGTTCAAGACCAGTGGGGGCAATATAGTAAGACCCCATCTCTACAAAATATTTTAAAATTAGTGAGAGATGGTGGTACATACCTGTGGCCTCATCTACTCAGGAGATTGAGGCAGAAGGATTGCTTGAGCCCAGGAGTTCGAGATTACAGCGAGCTATGAGCAAGCCCCTGCACTTCAAGCTGTGAGATAGAGCAAAACCCTGTCTCAAAAGAAAAGAAAAAAAAAGGAAAGAATAGAATTGTTCACCAAGTCCTAGGTCCTGAAGAATTTCTCATGAAATTTCACGTCTTGGACTGGACACAGTAGCATATGCCTATGGTCCCAGCTACTTGGGAGGCTGAAGTGGGAGGATTGCGTGAGCCCAGGAATTTGAGAGCAGCCTGGACAACATACCGAGACCATCATCTCTAAAAAGTAAAAACTTAAATTTCATACTTTTATATTTACATTGAAATGTTTGATCCATTTTTTTTTCTTTGTATAAGGTGTGAGGTTAGATTGAGTTTCATTATTTTGTCTGTGGATATCTAATTGCTGTAGATCCGCTTGTTGAAAAAGACCATCCCTCTGCTATTCAATTGATTTTGAACCTTTGTCAAATACTGGTTGGTTGTACTTTGTACTTGTGTGGATCTATTTCTGGGCTCTCAATTCTGTTCCTTTGAACTGTCTATCACCAATACCACACTATCTTGATTTCTGCAGCTATATAGTAAGTCTAAAAGTTGGGTAGAATAATTCCTTCCAATTTATCTTTTTGTTTCAAACTTACTTCATTGAGAAATGTAAAAGAAAAAATGATTCATGACACTTGCTAAAGAATGGTAAGACAAGACTTTGTTCAGAGGGACTACTGCAATGGATATAGGGACTTCTGCAATGAGGTTTTGCAGTACAGGAGAGAGACTGGGCTCAACTTCGAATATAAGAAAAGAGAAGATTTTATACCCACGGAGTAGGATGGAGGGGTGGTCAGTGTATAGAAAATTACTAAGAGGGAACATCAGGGGCATGAGGGATTCTGGCTAAACCAACATAACAGGATTGTTACTGAAGGCATTCCAGGATGATCAGACATCACCTGGGGATGGTGGAGGATGAGGAATCCAAATAGATATCAACAGTGATCAGATACCAAGATAAAGGATTCTGGCTAAATTGACTTAGCAGAACTCTTGCTAAAGTTGGACAATGCATATTTGAACATAGAAGCCCAGAAGTCAGGGTTTAGTTGAAAACAGAGTTCAAAAGAGACCAACTAGAGTTTGGTTAAGAAGAGAATTTTTGTCAGCTGGCTGGATCTTCCAGAACTACGAAGAATAAGAGTGGCAAGGTAGACATACTTTCCTGTTTGAAACTTAGGAGGAAAGCATTCAGTCTTTCATTATTTAGTTTAATGTTACCTGTCGGGTTTTTTAAAAAACTTATCAGGTTAGGAAGTTTACCTCTATTCCTAATTCCTGGCAGTTTAAAAAAAAAGTATAAGTGGATGTTGAATTTTGTCAAACGCTTTTCCTGCGTCAATTGATGTGATCATGTGATATGTTTATCTTTAGCATGTAATATGGTAGATTACACTGAAACAGCATGTATTATATAACAGATTATATATATAATATATAATATATAATTGTTTACATTGAAACAGCTTTTCATTTCTGGAATAAACATCACTTGTTCATAGTTTGTAATTATTTTTATATACTGTTGGATTCTTTTTGCTAATATTTTGTTAAGGATTTTTTTCCATCTATATTCTTGAGGGATATTGTTCTCTAGTTGTCCTCTTCTTGTTGTTTTTCTTGTACTGTCTTTAGTTTTGTTATTGGAATAATACTGGCCTTATAACATGAGTTGGAATGTGCTCCTTCCTATCCTGTTTTTTTGTTTTTTTTGTTTTTTTTTTTTGAGACAGAGTCTCACTGTGTCACCCGGGCTAGAGTGCCGTGGCGTCATCCTAGCTCACAGCAACCTCAAACTCCTGGGCTCAAGCGATCCTCCTGCTTGAGCGAGTAGCTGGGACTACAGGCATGTGCCACAGTGCCTGGCTAATTTTTTCACTGTATATATATTTTCAGTTGTCCAGATCATTTCCTTCTATTTTTTAGTAGAGACGGGGTCTCGCTCTTGCTCAGGCTGGTCTCGAACTCCTGACGTTGAGCAATCCACCCGCGTCAGCCTCCCAGAGTGCTAGGATTATAGGCGTGAGCCACCGCGCCCGGCCAGGATCTTGTTTTTAATGCATAAAATAAATACAGAGAATTACAAAGGAAACCAATGCTATTGAATTACAGATATACGCATATTTTTAAAACAAATGCACGATGCAGTAATATATGTACTTCTTTATTAATGCGTTAAACTTCAAGATCTAGCGGCAGGTCCAACAAATAAGGTAATTTCGAAGTGTTGACGAGTGTGCAGATGTTTGAGATTCCTGCAGCGACTGTCACGGGATTTGGGAATATCTGTGATTTCTCCTGACAAAGCCCCGGATCTGCCAAGAGTCTTCCTCATGACAGAGAGATGTGCTAAATTTCAATCATGGCGCCGTTCTCAAACTTTACACTCTTAAAAATTATTAAGCTTTTGTGTATGTGGTTAAACCTATTAATATTTACCATGTAAGAAAGTAAAAACTGAGAAGTTTTTAAAACACACAGAGATACACGCATGCATTCTATTAGCCATGAGAGCGATGATGTCATCGCAGGTCAGGCAGTTTCTGCAGAGTGGAAAGGACAAACACATGTTAATATTATTATGGTAATAGTTTTGACCTCCTTAGCCCCCTGAAAAGGGTCTTGGGGATCCACAGGTGTCCCCAGACTGAATTTTGAGAACTGCTAAGTTAAAAAGGAATAAAAGCAAAGAGGTAATTTTTTTTCCTCCTGTTTGAGTTCATGTAGCCCATGAGTTCCATCCGTCAACGTGGGTTCTAAAGCCCTACAGGGATGGCATCTGGTGGCCCCTGAAGAAGGCCCCTAGCTTGTGTATCGCTATAATCTTGCAGTGAATAGAGCATCTACCCAGGGGCTAGATGGCTCACATTTAAGTCTAGCCCCTGCATTGACTAGCGTAGGCAAGTGATTTAACCTCGCTGTGCCTCGGTTTCCCCACCTGCAAAATGGGGATAATAGTAGCTGCCTCATAGGGTGACTACAAGGATTAAATAAGGTAATACGTAGATACAAACCACTTAGAACAGCACCCCGCACGGAGCAAGGGCCCCACGCAATCCCTCTAATTACTATTATACCCAAGACATCCAGTCTGCCTGGTTTGTAAGATAAGACTATAAGGAGCCTCCTTTGAAAAATCACTTTAAAATGATTTAAACATTTTCAAATTATGAAATAATGACACACATACAGAAAAGGACATGAGGCATGAACATGGCACTTAATGCCTGTGACAAAGCGAACACGCTTGTGTAACCGCCGCCAGGGTGAAGAAAGAAGATCTTAGCAGCTTTCCCCAGCCCCCTCCCGCCTCTACTCAGGCGTTGCTTTCTCCCTTCCGCTGAACGGCACCCATTTTACTGGCTTTTCCCTGCCTTTGGTTTTTTACCACCTAAGCAGGCCTTCCCATACACAATAATGTCGTGTCACCTATTTTTGCACGTGACGTAGATGGAAATACACAGTATGAACTCACGCCTGATTTCTTTCACCCCACATTATGATTGTGAAATTTATCTGGGCTGGGCAGATGAATTATGAATGCAATCCATTCCTTCGCGTTGCCAAGTAGTACTGCATTGCGTGGACACGCCCCGATTGGTTTATCTACCAGTCGTCGATGGAAATTTGAGCTGTCTCCTTTTGTTCATTTATTTGTTTATTTATTTATCGGCCCTTGCAAATTAGTGCTGCTGTCCACATTCTAGTACATATTATATTATTATCCCCATTGCACAGGTGGGGAGACTGAGGCACAGGGAGGTTCAATCGCTTGCCTAAGCTAGTCAATGCAGGGGCTAGACTTAAATGCAAGCCATCTAGCCCCAGGGTAGATGCTCTGCTCACCACGAGATTATAGCGATATATGAGCTAGTGAAGATATGTACACATTTCTCTTGGGTATAAACCCAGGAGTAAAACGTCTGGGTTATAGGGTGTGCATATATATATATATATATACATATTTTGTAGATATAGCCAAAGAGTTTCCCAAAGCGGTTGTAACAATTTCTTCTCCTCCCACCAGCCACGATGGAGCAGTTCCACTGCTCCACATCCTCGCCGACACTTAGCATTGTCCGGTGTTCTATTTTTAGTCATTGCGATGGGTGTGTTGTGGTCGCTCATTGTAGTTTTAATTTGCATCTCCCTGATGAGTAATAAAATGGAACATCTTTTTATTTGCATATTGGCCTTTTGGGTATCCTTTTTTTGGGATGCGCCTGTTCTGGTGTCTTGCCCAGTTCCCTGTTGGGTTGTCCATTTTAAAATGGATTTGCTCTGTATGCTCTGAATACACGCCATTGGTCCGTTGTATGTCCTGTGTTTACATCTCCTACTCAATGCCTTGCCTTTTTACCCTCTTAATGCCTTTTTTTTTTTTTTTTGAGACAGAGTCTCACTGTGTTGCCCAGGCTAGAGTGCCGTGGCATCATCCTTGCTCACAGCAACCTCAAACTCCTGGGCTCAAGCCATCCTCCTGCTTCAGCCTCCTGAGTAGCTGGGATTACAGGCATGCGCCACCATGCCCGGCTAGTTTTTTCTATATATTTTTAGTTGTCCAATTAATTTTTTTCTATTTTTAGTGGAGACGGGGTCTCGCTCTTGCTCAGGCTGGTCTCGAACTCCTGAGCTCAAACAATCCGCCCACCTCGGCCTCCCAGAGAGCTAGGATTACAGGCGTGAGCTACCGCGCCCGGCTGCCTTGCACATTTGGAAACATCTTTTTTAGTTAAAAATTTGGTCATGAATAGGATGTTACTGATTTGTGACTATGTCACGCATCCCATTCATTTGCTGCATTTAGGAAACCTCCACAGACACAAGCCCTAGGGACACAGAAGAGTGACTCATTCGTGGTACTTGGCCGAAAGCTGCAGTCTAGCCAGGAAGCGAACATTTACTAGAAGGCAGAAAAGAATGGACGAGGATGGGCGCATACATCACCCATCATATTTGTAACCTTGCGCTTGATGGTTTGGGCCTCGGTGCCTCAGTATTGGCTTTAGAATCAGGCTAGAGATAGGGCCGGCAGGATCGATGGCTACACCCTCCTGAGATGTACTTCCGGCTGAAACAAACAAGGGCTTTTTCCCATTTCCTTTCAACTTTTTGTGGAAGCTCCACACTCTCCGATAGCTACACTGTTAATACTTCACATTCCCGACAGCTAGGAAAGTTCCCCTTTTTCCGCCTCCTCCCCAGCATCTATTATGGCCTGAATTTTCTACAAAAGCCATTTTAACGAGGGTGAGCTATCTCATTCATTCCAGTTCTTCCGTTTCTAAACAGTGATGCTATGACCATATTTTCATATGCCTGTTTGGCCACGTGTATGTCTTCTGAGACGTGTCTATTCAGATCATCTGTCCACTTTTTAATTGGATTATTTGGTTTCTTTCGCTATTGAATTTGAGTTCCTTACGTATTCTAGTTATTAATCTCTTGTCAGTCGAATAATTTGCAGATATTTCCTCCCGTTCTATAGGTTGGTTCTTTACTTTGTTTCCTTTGCTGTGCAGAAACTTTCTAATAGAAATAGAAAAAATAATCTTAAAACTGACACGGAACCACAAAAGACCCAGAATAGCCAAGGCAGTCCTGAGCAAAAAGAATAAAGCTGGAGACATCACATGACTCGATTTCAAATGACACTACAGAGCCACAATAACCAAAATGGCATCGTACTGGCATAAAAACATAGACCAGTGGAACCGAATAGCGAACTCGGAAATAAATTCAGGCATTTACGGTCATCCGATATCTTGCAAAGGTGCCCAGAACGTGCATCGGGGAGAGGAGTCTCTTCCATAGAGAGCGCCGGGGAAAACGGGCATCCGTATGCAGAAGAAAGCAAGCCCCCTCTCTTTCCACATACAAAAAACAAATCGAAATGGGTTAAAGACTGAAAGGTGAGACCTGAAACTATAAAACTACTGGGAAAAAATAAAAAAAACACTGGGGAAATGTTCTAAGACATCAATCAGTCTGAGCTACGGTTTCTTGAGTAAGGCCTCAAAAACACAGGCAGATACAACAAAACGGACAAACGGAATCATATTGAGAAATTAAGTCATCTGATCTGTGGTATCATGATCACGACACAGAACAGACTAGGGCGCGTGTAGCAAAATATTTAAAGTGTCGGCAAAAAAATCCTTAGCATTCAATATCCAGTGACATCTCCCGATATCCAGAAATATCCCCAAAAGTGAAGAAAAATGCTTTTTAATGCAAACAAAATCTGAGGGAATGCATTGCCGAAAGACTTACCTTGCAGGAAGTGGCCCTTTGAGAAGGAAAATAAGAGCCGGGTGCGGTGGCTCACTCCTGTGATCCCAGCACTCTGGGAGGCCGAGGCAGGAGGATCGCTCGAGGTCAGGAGTTCGAGACCAGCCTGAGGAAGAGCGAGCCCCGTCTCTACTAAAAATAGAAAGAAATTAGCTGGACAACTAAAAATATACAGAAAACTTAGCCAAGCATGGTGGCCCATGCCTGTAGTCCCAGATGCTCAGGAGGCTGAGGCAGGAGGATCGCTTGAGCCCAGGAGTTTGAGGTTGCTGTGAGCTAGGCTAACACCACAGCACTCTAGCCTGGGCGACAGAGTGAGACTTTGTCTCAAAAAAAAAAAAAAGAAGGAAAATAATATAGGTCCTAAACTCAGACCTCCATAAACAAACAAACAAACAAAGTCAGAAAAAACAAGTGAAGGTAAAACCTTGCTTTTATTCCTTCGATTTAAAAGATAGCTGGTTGTTTAGTGATAATGCATTTAGTTGTTACAGTATATGAGTAAGTAAAATGAATGAAAGCAACGTCAGTATTGAGTTACTATAGTTCACGAATAAGTAAAATGACGTAAAGCCATGCCACAAGGGATGGGAGGGAAGAATTAGGAATATTCCCTAGAGTGGGAATTAGGAAGAATTGGGAATATTCTGCAGCCACGCATGGTGGCGCCCAGAATGTATGTCCACCTCCTTGTCTTCCTGCCCAGATGTGGTGTTCAGGGGCGCCAGCTGGTCCTTGTCAATCAGCTTTCCCAGGGATGACTTTTTTCCTTCAGTGCAATTCTCACCCGAGATGTTCAAGCAGTGTATCCAGACGGCGCTTCTAGAAGACAGTGGGGAAGGCCAGTGGCAGGAGTCAGATACGTCAGGGATCAGATGACTGCCTGAACAGAAGGGTCTCTGTCTAGAGAGCATTCTCGAGTTTGGGAAATTCTTTCCTCTTTGTTATACCTGTACTCAGTCTGGATCAGTCAAAAAGCATTTCTTTCGTAGAGGAAGTTTAAGCTATTTTTGTAAGGGTAAGCTCTGTTTTAAGGTTTACAAGAGTCGCATCTGTGCCGAAACGGTCTCGCCTCCTGGAAATCCTCAGATCAGGTTGCCTCCTACTCCAAGAGGCACACAGTGTCAGCCTTGCAAGACGTTTAGATGTGCAGCTATTATTAATATCATAGGCACGGTATGACTCTTACTGCGTACTGCACCGAACCCCGCAAATGTCGTCACCTTACTTGGAGATAAAGGGGCTCTGTGGATGTCATTGATCGAAGGATATTGAAATGAGATCGGCAGCCTGAATGAGCCGGGTGGGGTGGGCCTCCACGCGATGAGCAGCATCCTCACGACAGATCGCCCCGTCTGTCTCTTCTACGCATCCACAGGGCAGAGATCGGGGTCGCACGGCCAAGAGCCAAAGAATTCCCGGATCTGTGAGAGAGGAGGAGAAGTTTTCCCCTCGACTCCCTGGGGGGAACGCAGCCTCGCCTGCGCCTCCGTTTCAGACCCGGGGCCTCCAAAGCCATGAGAATCAACGGAAGCCACCGAGTTTTCCCTGATTGGTTATAACATCCGCAAGAAACTGACTCGTTCCGAAGCCCCCGCACTCCGTGTGGAGCGAAATCCTGCCATTCGGGTGTGCGTTTACAT
>CAUYSK010003724.1:0-34888 GCA_963575035.1 Avahi laniger | reverse complement strand
GCTCAAGGTCAGGAGTTCGAGACCAGCCTGAGCAAGAGCGAGACCCCGTCTCTACGAAAAGTAGAAAGAAATTATCTGGACAACCAAAAATATATATATAGAAAAAATTAGCTGGGCATGGTGGCGCTTGCCTGTAGTCCCAGTTACTTGGGAGGCTGAGGCAGGAGGATTGCTTGAGCCCAGGAATTTGAGGTTGCTGTGAGCTAGGCTGACGCCACAGCACTCTAGCCAGGGCACCAGAGCCAGACTCTGTCTCAAAAAAAAAAAAAAAAAAAATTCACTACACTGCACTAGAATATTGAAAAAGTTTAGGTTAAACTAAATTTAGATTTCTGGATTTGGGGGTTGGGACAGGCAACACTGGGCCCTCAATCCCACGTGGCTAGGACTGGCCAGAGCTGATGTACTGGCTTATTCCAGAGAGCATGCACTTTGCGGTTTTCACCCTGCGGCTTCATTCATTACTGCTCCTTGCCTGGCCATGCCCACACTGGAGTTTGCAATCCTTGGATTCATCCTAAGATTTCTCTCTGTTCTTGCCATTTTTCAAATACATGGCTCCTTTTTCAGAGTTTTCTGGCTGTTTTTCAATTCATTTCCTTTGGATCTTGTAGTGTCTTTGATTTTTCCTATAATGTCCGGTGAAAATTTTTTACGCATGGATTCTTAGGGTCCATTACACAAGATTTATCCATTTTTTAACACTTCCTGAGGCTTCGATTAAGTAAACAAGTGCTCTAACATGCCTTAAATTCTCAGAAATGCTATAGTTCTTTATATACTGTATTTCGGTCAAAATAGATGATGTTTGAGGTAACAGTTAATTTTGCTGGGTAGAAGGGTAAATTGATAAATGTTGACACTGACAAGTGACAAGTGGGGTGACTGTAAGAATCCTAGGTGTTTCTACACATTTATGTGATAAATAACAGCAGTACTAACATTTAGTGAGTACTTACTGAATGCAAATCACACTGCCAAGGGCTCTGTCACTACAACAACTCTGTGAGGGAGGGCGGTATCATTTCCTCATTTTACAAATTAGGGAACTGGGGCTTCAGGAAATTTGGAAACTTATGCAAGTCACACAGCAAGTGTACATCAGGACC
Organism: Avahi laniger; assembly: GCA_963575035.1. Lineage (NCBI taxonomy): Eukaryota > Metazoa > Chordata > Mammalia > Primates > Indriidae > Avahi > Avahi laniger. The sequence goes on along the minus strand of CAUYSK010003724.1, from coordinate 33,779 downwards.
AGAACATAAACCCTGGTTATCTGATTCCAAAACCGGTATACTTAAGCAATAAACTATACCATAAGTTATAAAGATTGAGTTAAATGAGGTAATGAGAGATAAATTACTAAGTATCAGTCTTGGAAAAGAATCTCTCAAGAAAAAAATCCGAGTTGGAGGCGTTGATGGCAACTGCCCATTTGTGAGGCTGTAGCAGTGCTGTAATCTAGCGGATGAACAGAATGGGGGGGTTCAGGAAATCAGAAAGAGGTAGAATCAATAGAACTGGGTAACAGAAAATGAGGCACTTGGAGTGGATCCAAGGCACTCGTGGCAGTCAGTTCCGGTTGCTTGCCAGCAGGGGCGCTAGACTAAAAGGAAACCCTGATGGACTATTGAAATGACTAGCTTTGCCTCAGTCTTCCTCTTACAGGGAAAATGTTTTGGGCAGCAGAGGTCACCAAATGACTGCTTTTGTCAGGTCTTCTTTTCAAATTGTTTTCTGTTTTGTTGACAGAATTAATGTCAACTTTGATTTTTATGAGTCGACTATCAATTTTGTGAATTATTTTAATTTCTTAGCATTTTCTTCTGATAGCAACTTTTTAGGCATTCTTGTGCATTATTGTTTTTAAAATAACAATAAGTAATAGTTATCATTATTATTGTATGTTGTTCTGAGCACTTACTATCTGCCAGGTGCCGCACTACGTGGTTTATGTTCATTATTTTACTTAATCCACTCAATAAGCCATGTGATAGATATTATCATTCCCATTATACAGAACAAAAAGCCAAGTCTCAGCAAGATTAAGTAAATTTTCCTGGGCTAAGCAGTAAGTAACCATAAGATCCAGGATTAGTGATAAGTTCTTTCTGATTCCCACTCTACAAAGGAATGTCTATAGAGACAAGAAAAGAGAAGAAAATAGACATGAAACCCAAATCATGGAGAAAAGCATTATTAGAAAAATGTTGATATGAAAAAAAATATCAAATAAAATGGGTAAAATGAAATGAGCTTTGGAAACTGTCTAGAGATGTTTCAACTCCCCACTTCCATCCCATTAGGCAAAGAAAATTATGGTGTAAAAATATCATGCTAAGGCTAAGAAAAAGAATGGTAAGGAACTCCAGATTTTAAATTCACATAAGGTTATTAAAGCTACTGCTTTGGTTTTTATTTAAAAGACTCAGATTTCTTTGTGAGTGGGGAGAAGAGGTTGAAGGTAAGCGGGAATGGCCCTTACTCTTTCTCCTGCTCACCTGTTATCCTCCCCAGGAAAGTTAATCGCTTTCCATCCTGAGCTTTCAAAGCACAGATTACAGAGTTGCATCAGTGTTTGCCAACTCCAGACCTTGGCTGGTCTCCTGGCTGCAGTGTGAGCTCCTTCAGGACAGCATCTTATTCTTTTTATGCCAGTACTTGGTACACAGTAGGCATTTGATAAATGAATGAGCTGCAAACAAAAGGAATAAATGCTGTGGTTTCCAGGTGCATAGAAAGAAATTTAAATAAATTTTCCCAGAAGATTGCCCCCTCCCGCCTCAACTCGAATTGTGGGGTTATCTGTGAGCTTGATTCTTGTCCATGATTTTATTACTCACTAAAATTTATTGGCATCACATCATGCAGCTATTACTGTTATTGGATATTCTGGGGAATTTCAAAGGGAAGAAAAGACATTTTTATCCAAATTGACAGCTTTGGGGAATTGTTAGTTTATTTATTTTGAAATTTAAACAGCTGATCCCTAAGGGAAAAACTTTAAATCAGAAGATGAGACATCAAACTTTCTTTGATAAATATAACATAATAAAATATATTTCAATTTTATATAAAACTCACTTAGGAAGAGTGCTAGGGGAAATAAAAGACACAAAAGGGGAAAGAAAAAAAGTAACAGCAACTTTGGTGTTTAAGAGAATTCTGAAAGAATAAAATTACATACTGTTAAATCTTTACCAAAAAATATATAGCTCTTTAAATTCAAATGGATTATATATCTGGAATCTTTGTGTGTTTAGAGTGTTGTAATTTCCATCAAAATTTGAAAGGATGGACATTCTTTAGGTCACCTTTTTTTTTCTTTTTTTTTTTTTTCAGTAATAAGCAACTCCAACCTTTTCTGGAAAATAAGGGTCACATTGCATTTTATATAGAAACAGGAATAGCTTCATGGAGTAATGTATGATTTCATAATACTGCTGCCAAAGCTTTTAAATTGGGTTGTTTCTTTGCAATGATAAGCATAATTTGCCTTGTAGATAAGATAAAATTGAATGGATGTCTGATCTGGTCCTTGAGGTGGGTATTCTCCATTTCTGAAACAGCCATTTGTCAATGTCTTTCTTAAGGTGGTAGCTCAGAGAAAATAATTTAAGACATTGTCACCTGCCCTATCGTGCTAATTTCCTCACACTGATGACTACTACCAGTAAAAGCTAATATATATGCTGCAGCTGGCTCATTTGACTCACAAGAGACACTTGTGCACATCTTTTCCCAACTCTTCAATCAGTGATGTCACTTTGGTAGCTTGAAATCAGCCAGGGTGGCAGTATTTACACTACAGAAAAAGTCAAGTGCTGTAAGTTAGGGCTTTAACGGTGATGAGGAAAAGGGACAGTAGAGATTAGAGATAGCTGTTGATGTTTACACATCACTGTGTACAGGGCACTGCTGAATACTCTTTCCATGCTTTATCTAATCATTCAGCATTTATCCAGGAAATATTTATTGATCACCAATTATATGCCAAGCATACTTTAATTCTTACAACAACTCTCGAAACTAAGTAGTGTTACTCCTGTTTCATCGATTATGAAATTGAGGCTCAGGGAGGTCACACAGTTATCAAGTGGCAGTGTTGGAACTCAGACCAGGTATGTCTGCCTCACAGCAGATCCCTTTAACCTCTACCACTGCAGTATACTAATCATGAAGTTTAGTTCCTGCTCAAACACGTAGCCACCTGTCGCCCATCCTCAGGATGTCACTCCTCCAGCCTCCACTCTGCATACAGGGTTCATGTGCTCTCAGGCTGGCCAATTTACCAAAGGTGCCATCCCTGAAATAGGAGGGTCCAGTTTTGTTACATTGTCCTTGAGAAATAGCTCAGGTGATATTTTGAGGATTAAATGGAGATATTCAATGGATTGTAAAACATTATCAAAATGCAAATTTTCATTGTATAGATCACTTCTATTGAACCTAAGGGTTGCTCGTGTCCTGCTGAGTTGCAGAGCCTGGATAGCTCCTCTCAGTGTGTACTGGGTGTCCTCTCAATTCACCAGGCCGGGCATGGATTTCATTCTCTGGGGGTCACTGTTCATTTGAACTGTTCAGTGTTGGGCCAGCATCTGCTATTTGGTACTTGGAAGTTCTTTTGTCTTTATTAACATCTTAGTACCTTAGCCTGCTGTCCACTGTTTCAGTAATTCCTTTGAGATTCTTCCCTACTGGTTTTACTCAGAAAAATATAGCCAACACTCCATCCTCTGCAGACAATATGATTACATTTTCTATCAACTCACGTCTTCCTCTTTCCCTAATCAGCTAACCAAAAAGCATTTCTGCAATTATGAAGGTGAAATGTTGATTGCAATTAGTGTTTATTTATGGTAATGCATATACCTCTCATTTTTGTCTTTCTATTAACTCATCACAATGACAGTTATTAAATACTGCAAACTCAAATTCAACTCCCCTCTACCAAAGTAGACCACTAGTGTATGTATGTTTCCTGTATCATTTAGGACAGCTGTTTTTGTTTTCTGCTACTATAACAGAATTAACACTGGGTAATTTATAGTGAACAGAAATTTATTGGCTCACATTTCTGGAGGCTGGGAAGCCCAAGATCGAGGGGCTGGCATCTGGCAAGGGCCTTCTTGCCACCTCTTCTCATGGTGGACAGCATCACATGGTAGAAGGGCTAAAAGAGGGCAAGAGAGACAGGCAAAAGGGGATTGAACTCGTCGTTTTGTCAGGAACCCGCTCTTGAAATAACAGCATTAATCCATTCATGAAGGCAGAGCTCCCATGGCCTAATCACCTCTTAAATGTCCCAACTCTTAATATTGTTACAATGGTAATTAAATTTCAACGTGAGTTTGGGAAGGGACAAACATTCATACTGTAGCAGTAGGCTCCCACATGGTCTTACCCTCAAGCCATTTTATTTTACTGTGATACCATCAAGATGGAAAGAATTGCTGTTGAGGTATGATTATCTAATCTTGACCAGCATGCACTGGGGGAAAAAAGATGCTGCAACCCAGATTGGCCTTCCAAAGATGTGTCCTCAGGACACAAGCAGGTGCTCCTTGAGGAAGCTGTCAAATAACAGCACCCTCAGGTGATACAGTTGCCCAATATGATATAAAAAGTTTCAAGAAGTTCTATAGTCAAGAAATCTCCCTTCATTTAACAAATGTTTGCTGAACACCAGGCATTATTCTAGGTGCTGAGGATACAGATATCAATAAGACAGGGGTACCTGATCTCAAGGAGCTTACATTCTACTTATTTACAGTTCATGGTGCTTAGGTCCTAGTTCTGTTTGAGATGCTTTTACACCTCTCGGGGTGTAAATTAGCTGCTTGGACAAAGCAATCTGGAGAGAGGAATTCAGAGAGATCAAGGCTGGAGATAAAATTTGGGAATCATAGCAGATAGATTTAAGACCATGGTTCCGAGGCCACTAAGGAGACTGTGAAAGAAGAAATGGGGCTGAAGATAGAGCTCTGGGGCTGCCAACCTTCAGAGGTTGAGGAGAGGGGGAACCAGCAAAGCAGCCTGAGGAAGCTGACCAGGGAGGTGGGAAGTCAATCAGGAGAACATTCAGGCCATAACCTGCTCATGTTGCTCAATCCGGAACACTCTGATCTCCAGCCTTTCTGTGTGTTTCATGCTGTGTAGATGTCCTCTAAGAATTGGGTATGCTTTTAACCAGGAGAACTGGGATGGAATCTGTATTGTCTCCATACTCATCTGGGATGACAGAGAATGAAGCCCATGTGCTGGGTCCATGCCAGGCTGGGCACTGTGCACTTCAGATGGAGCTTTGCCATTGTCACGAGAGAGGAGGAACAGACTAGCATTTCTAAGAGTTGTAGGTTACGTCTACTTAGAAAACAGATGTGCAACTGAATTCTGAGTAGCAGCAGTGATGGTTTAAGATTCTGCAGAGTGAGTGCCATCACTTTTTCATTTTGTCACAATGAACATCTAGCAACGTTCTAAAACACACATAGAGTACAACGCCAGGGGCAATAGGCAGCACAGAGATGAATAAGACACGAGTCTAGCCATTACAGAGCTTATGCAACCCACCTCTAAGGATGAGAAAGTATTGGAAGGTTAAAAGTGCTGAGAGGCTAGAGACTGCAACGTAAGTTGTCTTTGATTCCTGTCAGCTTATCTATTTCAGGGAGAGACTGTGGGGTGTGAGACAGTGAAAGACTCCTGGAGGAAGGCTGGCCTGTTTCTGAGGTGGCAGAGTAGGCAGGCAGGTCTCACATCCATGGCCATTCTGGAAGGAAACCAGACCTCGCCCACCTGGAGCCTCAGAGTGAGACTGTGTGCAGATTAGACCCGGCCAGTCACGTCGGGAACAGGTGATGGTCAGCTTGACCCGGGTGATCAGTCGGGCTACATGCTGCTCAGTGGCATTGCTGGGGTAGTAATTAAATAGCCAGAATGCGGTTTTTAGACAAATGGGTGACCTGAGACTTGCCCACGGAAGGCAGCCAGCCAAAGAGAGAGATTTTTTGGAGAACAGATAAATGATGAAACACAGCAAAAGAGTATGAGGGAAACTGAGTCATCTCAGGCCAAGACAACCCACAAAAAGAAGAAAGAAAGATGGGAAGTCCCCTTCACTTTCCCCCCTCCTAAAAAAACACCTTCCACCCATCTTTATTGAGCACTTGCTATGGAGACACGGCAGTACGCGAGCCCTCAGTCTGCTGGAGCAGACAGACAATACACAGATGATTCCAGAAAACTGTGGTGAGCAAGAGAGGGTTGGGGCAGGGGGAGCTACTGCTCCATAGACTGATGAGTACCTGGGCTGAGTTATGAGTCAGAGATACTTAGGCGAAAGGGGTGGGCATCCCAGCATGTGCGAAGGCATGGCCCGGACAGAAGGATGCTGGGAGGGTTCTGATTTGCCTGGTTTGTGTCATGCACGGTCCCTGGGCCTGCTACTGGGTTCCAGGGGAGGGGGCCTGTGCGGGGCTGAGCAGCTTGTCGAGCAAGCCCTCGCCCGGCTGAGGAGGATGGCCCCGCCTGAACCGTTGGTGTTGGCAGTCAGTTCCCAAGGAGAGCAGGACAGACAAAAAAAGCAACAGCTGAAAAGCGCAAGTAGACAAGGTTCAAAGGAACTCTGTAGGAAGAGGGAGACGGAGTGGGAGCTGATGAGGGCCACACAGCACACAGGTAGGTGGCACCAATGTCTGCCCACCTATGTCCCTTTCTTCGGGGGTGCCCGGCTGCAGACAAGGCTGATGGTGGAACTGAGATATAACACGGGTTTTGCTGAGTGCAGTTGCCAGGGGCACTGAGAGAAAGGCAAGACCCTCTAGGTGACAGGCAAGAGAGGAGTTGAAGGAAGGTGGAAATAAATCTTGGTTTGCTCAGAAGTCCTGGATTATGCTTGATAATTATGTTTGTACCCTTTTCACTCTCAGAAGTGTCCTAGTTTGGATGATACATTACATGGTCACCCAAGGTTTAAACGCTGTGTCATGCAGTCTGGCTTAGAAGGTAAAGCCAGGAGAGGAAAGGGGACAAGGAACAAAGACCTGAATGCGAGGACGTGGCCTGAGGGTGGGGTGTCAGGGGAATTCAAGGCTTCAGACGTGGTCATTCAGGCAACCACAATGCCCAGCGGCTGGTGGCAGAAAGAGGAGGCCGGCACTTCATTTCCTGGTGTCTGTCTTCCTCAAGATGATGACAAGAAACAAGTAGAAAAAAGGACTGAGTAGACGATGAGCCCAGATGGAGGCCAGCAAAGCATCGAAGCAGACACAAAGTGGACAGGGGAGGCCTGGGATGCCCCCAGTTGCTGGGTGCTCAGAGTGTGCCAGACGCTATGCTTCATGGTCCACGGCTATTGGGGCTGTTGGCTTTGGTCTTCGCTGTATCCTCTGTGCTTGAAAAAATATCTGGGGTGATGTGAACTCAGTAAATATCTGTTGAATGAAGAAAGGAAATGCTTTGTCTCTGGACGGGTTCTATTCCTTCATTTCATGGGTGAGGAAGTAGGCTCAGAGGCATTAATTAACTTGTCAGTTTCCTACGAGTAGTAAATGGCAAAGGGAGAAGTTAAACTTAGATCCGTCTTACTCCAAAGGCCACATGGTTGATCACTACAATGTATTAGTTTAGGCGGTCAAAATGAGACACGCAATAATTTGTTATTTGTCCGTGTGTGTGTGTGTGTGTGTGTGTGTGTGTCCAATTTCAAAACTTTGCTAATGCACTGAATTAACTGTAGCTGAATCCAGCAGAAGGTTCTGCTGAGTGGTTGGTCACCCAAGAGGTGAGATTCTACAGAAGATCTGTTATTCACAAAGGCAGTCAGGACAATGAAAAACACACACACACAAATTGCTATAATCTGGAGACACTGCTCTGAGAAGTCTTACAACGAAGCACTCTGGGAACACAGATAAGTAGGATTGAAACTAGAAGAAAAGGGAGGATGTTGGAAAGGACTGCCACACACAGGTACCAGACGCAGAAGGGTGTGAGGATGTGGCAGAGGCCCCCATGTGGGTTCCCTGGGCTTCTGTCTGATGCAGATTGACACTGGCTAAAGGTGGGACAACCCAGATCCCCAAGGTTGCCAGGGATTTCTGTGAAAGGGCAAGGGGATGGGAGGCACATGATAAATTCACAAGATTCTTTTTTTGCTCTCACAAATCATAAAGGGAGCTGCACTTAGCTTTGAATTCGAGAAATCAATAATAAACCACAAGAGAGAAATGAAATGTTCTGTTTCAGACCTGTACACCCACCCCAGTGGAGCGCGCACCCTACAAGGGAGAAGTCATCACAATGATGAGACAAGACTGCACAGCTGGGACTCAGAAGCAGGCCCACCCCTGAGCTGGGTGCTGTCGGTAAGGGTCGGCGGGCAAAGAGAGTATTCCTGCCTGACGGCGTATGAAATTAGCATCTGTCTCTTCAAAAGGGTGGAAAAGACCAAGGTCAAAGGCTTCAAAGTGATACAAGACTCAAGGCCAGTTGAGCCACAGGAAGACTGATATAAGAGTGGTTGGCACAAAACATTTAGATGAGCCTTTCACATTGAAGGAGGCCTTGGACTAACTAGAGGTTCATTCTCTGGGATGTTAGGAAACATTCCGCAGAGTCCTGGAGAATCAACTATGAGCAAAATGCAGTAGGCTGGGAACATACAGAGGGAACTGACATTGTACTGCCTAAGACAGGGAGTACAATTTCATGGTCAAGGTTTTTAAACTGATTAGGACTTTATCTGGAAAAATGAATCTTCATATAGTAAATGCAACTGTGTTCTAGAATTTGGGATGAATGAAAAATAAATCAAATGTTGCTATGGGAGTTTAATATTTCAGGAAAATTGTTAGTGTGTGATATACTTAATATTTGGAATGGCATTATAGATATGGTCATTTTTTGAAAAATATTTGAGCCTTTCAACAGTTTCCTCTCAATGTTTCAACATGTAGATCTTTCTTTCTTGAAGAACCTATTATCATCATCCTTGTCCATTTTCTTTTCTTCAGTTGTTTTCCGGTCCTGCTCTGCCAGATCCGTATTTGACAGTGGCTTTGCTGTGATTTCAGCCTCTCTCTGACATCACTTCCACTGACTTCATGAAATCTATGTGTTTTGCCAATTTTGCAATTTCATTAGACTCTAATTTTATTTGTTAATTCATGATATGTTTTCAGATGTTTCAACATGTAGCAATCTGCACAAGACTTATAGCAGAGGTTGACCTGATAGACTGGGACAGAAGTTTGTGTTAATTAAGGTCACTGTTTGACAAAGGACTGGTTTTATATATGTTCAGGCATTGTGCATTTTCACATTTTGACAACCTCTGCTTCCCTACAAAAAAATCCTGTGACTGCAGGGATTTGGATAATGAGTCCTTGAATGACAAACCCTCCGTACTGTGTGCTGTTCTCTCATTATTGAATGTTGTTGGTCTTTAGCAATGCTATCTGGCCCAAAGTTGCAGCCTTGTTGTCATTTCCAGACTATTGGAATTATTCTTCTAATCCAGGAAGATTCTGTTAAAAATTCAGAGGAAGATTAGCAAGAATTGCTGTTGAATACTATAATATGCTATTAACAATATTTATTACTGTAAGAGTAGGATTAGTATTTACTTTGATTACAGCATTTCCTTGGGGGTTCGGCTTAAATTCTGCATCTCTTTGTGAGAGAATGTTACAGTGCGTTCCTTTCATTCTCTTCAAAGGTAGAATCAGAGGAAAGGACGCTGCTGTTGCCTTCACAGTCAGCCCTTGGAGGAGCAGGCCTTTATTTCAACTCCCCGAGATCCTTTAGAAAAAAATCATCGCCGTAAGCCTCTTTGATTTTCTTTCAGAAGCAATTGCTGTCTTTCTCACTGTGCCTTTGTTGCTGTGTAAGATTGAAGATATAAATTTATATTATTGGGATGGAAAGTCTGTGTGAACATTCATTGATGATACTTTAAAACATCATTTTTGCTTGTACTAGATTTCTTACTTTGAATTTTAAAAAATCACTTTTTTGTTTAAAGGTTTTTTTTTAATGGCTACATTTGTTTAAAATAGTTCTGTGATTTTACTTTTTATTGTAATTAATAAACACTGAAATCTTCATTTTATATAACAGTATATATATGATTATTTGTGTCGACTTCTAACTGGTGGGATTGGGTATCTGGGGTGTTGGCTTTGATTCGAGAACATGATTTCCTGGGCAACGTCTGCTTCAACAACTCTTGGAAATCAGGTTCTTCAGCAAATCCCGCCTAATCAAATTGGATGCTCCAGCTTAGGATAAGTCCAAGGCAAACTGTCCAATCACACTGATGAAGGCGGGATTTGAGGGAATTAAATGGAATCAGCATGTCTGGAAGATGCTGCCTTAATACCTTCCTTCCCCTGTGCTTCCCAGTCCCTGCTGCAATCCTTCTGTGTGTGCAGAGAAGCTGCACGTAGATTCCTTCCTGGGTAACTAGGTAGAGAGGGATTTTTAAAACATGGAGTGAAATCAGGGCAACTGTGCTCTCATTGCAGGTGCATCTGCCCCCGCCACACTCACTCGGGTCGGGTGTATCTGCACATTTCATAAAGGGTATAGAAATCCAGTTCACCCAATTGTCATTTGTTTTGAGCACACAGAAGAAAGCATGGTGAGCTGCACCTTCTAGTCCAGTCAGACTACAGTTCTTTTTTCCCAGATTAAGAGATAACTTAAAATATTCTGTTACTTTTCTTCTCCACTTTGGTTGACAATGGAAACTTCACAGTAGGACTACTGAATACTCTGAGAAGAAATATGAAATTGCTTTCTTACTTAGAAAACAATTCCCACTTAGAAAACAATTCCCACTTGTTCTTTAGTATTCAGCTGAAATATCATGCAACTCAGAAGCTCTCCCAGATCCAGCATGACAAGCTTGGGTCACTCTTACATGTTCCTCCACAGGGGGCCTAGCATACACCCACCACAGTACCTTACCTCACTGCCTTATAATTACCTATTTCACTTGTCTGTCTCCTCCAGGAAACTGAAAGCTCATTCAGGGCAGGGCCTGTCTGGTTCACTATTACTTCTCCAGCATCTAGCAGAGTGCCTGGCAATCCATGGGCATTCAATGGATACTTATTCATTTTTAAATAAAGGAGGAGACTGTAATCCCAGCTACTTGGGAGGCTGAGGTGGGATGGATCACTTGAGCCCAGAAGTTCGAGACCAGCCTGGGCAACAAGCCTCTAATATATATATATAAATAAATAATAATAATTATTATTATTATTTATAACAAATTATAAATAAATAATAAGGAGGAAATGAAGGCATTGCTGATAAGTTCTTAAATTGACATAGATGAAGTTAGAACTCTCAACAAAATAGGGATAAACTTGGTGGAGTATTTTAGCATAAGGCTGCTTTAAATGGAGAGCACAGGTTATTGTCTATTTGATAGATCTTTTGGGGGCAATGACATAGCTACAGGATTCTGTATCAACAAAGTCATTTGAAATGAATGTGGGAATCCCTTTATTGCTTTTATTAGACTTTGTCACCAACATTTTTGTAGAAACATTGTTCTAAATAATAGTATAAGGCAATGGGAAAACATGATTCAAGCTATTAATATTTAATGCCATATTTTCCAAGATTGCCCCTGATATACAAAGAAAGATCTCCTTGTCACTGAACAATTGCATTTGCAAGATCTGCACAAAGAAGAGATGGAATGAATAGCATTCTTTCTCCACATTCACCTTCCATTGACTACTTCCTCCATGGCTAGCTTGACATCTTGGCAGGAAGTAAAGTGTGGGCTCTAAACTTGGCTCCCCTATTTACTAGTTATGAGGCCTTGAACAATTTTTAAAATTAAAATATACTACGAGATTATCAAAACATACAAAAAGCGTAAAAATTAACATAATCACACCTATGAACCTACCACCCAGGGTAAGAATAAAATTTCACCAACACAGGTGAAGAAGTCCCTTGTGTTCCTCTCCCTCCCGTCCCCAAGGTAACCAGTGTCCTGATGTGGTGTTTTATTCCCACGTACATCTTTTGCATTTTTGCTATACAGGTAGATATTTCTCAGCATTGTTTTGTATGTGGTTAAATCTTGTAAATATAAATCTATATAAGTATATATATTTATATATAAATATAAATCTTATAAAAGCATTAATTCCTGCTTTTTTATAGTCAACATGTTTGAAAGTTATTTGTTTTAACAGATCTAGCTCTAGTTGTTGATTTTACATAATATTCCATCATATAACCGTACCACAATCTGTTTATCCATTCTCTTGTTTAATAGGCAGTTAGGTTGTTGCCATTACTCGCTGTCACAAACAGCACCGCCACAGGCGTTTCTTGTGCAGGTTTCCTTGCATACAGATGTGAGAGTCTCTCCAGGGCACATGCCTTCAGCAGAGAGGAGCGGAACTGCTGGGTCCTAAGGTGGGCACATTCTCGCCTTACTCAGATGTTGGCAAATTGTCCGAGGTGGTAAGTTGCGCCCTCAGTAACAGAGTGTATGGGTTTCTGTTGCTCCACGTTCTCATCAATACTAGACATTGTCCAAGGTACTAATTTTGCCAATCTGATCCACATAAAAGGTATCTTATTGCAGGTTTAATTCGCACTTTCATGAGTGCTAATGAGACTGAGCTCCTTTTCATTGTGCAGTTTAATTGATCTGACCGAGCCTCCATTTTTTTTATTTATAAGAGGAGAATGATCATAGTATCTGCCCAATACACAAAGATGCTGTGAGGATTGCACAGCCCAGACTGTATGGGCAGCAAATGCTGGCTGTGATCGCTGTGTTAATGGTGGTAGGATTAGTTAATACATGATGTGCTACCCAGAGACTGCCAGCGTCCTGGCTGTTCCTCTCTTTCTGTGGAGAAGTTCACCACGCTTGCAAATGCCAGCTCCTGGCAGCTACAGAAGCATGGCAGCCAAGAATGGGAGGTGGAGCGAGCTCAGGCACAGGGTGAGAGCCGCGGAGTGTGGGCCTGGAGACGGTCAGGGGACATCGTGGCTAGGGGCACACACTGAACCATGGCGGATGGAGGGACCCTGGCTCACAAGTGACACCTGTAGGAGCAGCAGGTCCCAGTGTCAGCATCCAGGTCAGCTGCAACCGGGATGTCTTCTCTCCATTTTCTCTTTGCATAGGACACAATGATCGAGAGCTTGTCACAGGCTTTAAAGTCGCAAAAGCTGACTTGAACCAGTTGAGTGAGATACATTAGCTTCCTGAGCCTCACTTTTTCTGTTGGTGAAGTGGGAGTAATTCATAATACCTCGTTTGCACAGGACGGTTGCAGGGATTAACCGAGATGAAACATGTACAGCGGGCTTTCCATCAGTGGTGCATCGGACTCCCCTTCCTGCCCTTCCCCCCCCCCCCGCTGGCTTTCATTGTCTTCTTTCCCATCTACCCAATATTGAGCCCCCTGAAGGCACAAATACATTAACTAGATTTATTTTTGTCAAACCCACTCTCTCCCTTTATTTCTTTTTGGAGAATAAGTGTGGACAACTTAAAAAAAAGAAAGAGCAGTGGGTCTATCATTTATTAAACACCTACTGTTTATAGAACGTGGAAGCGAACTCCTTAGTTTGGCTGCCACCGCCCCTCAAAGGCCTTGCACAAGGAAGGCCCAGAGTAGTGCTCAGGGAATCCTCGTTGATGGAATGAATTAATCTTGGGAAGAGAAGAGGATGATGGAGGAAGAGGAAGAGGAGAGAAGTAATTCGTGAATGAAAAGTGACGCTATAACAAATCATTCTTTGTTTTCAGGGGTCAAGACTGCATGTGTCTTAAGAACTATCCATAGTGTCAATGGCATTTGTAAAAGTATAAAGGCACCGTGGAGTGGGCTTGAATCTCTGTGGGCCGCAGCGAGCTTGCATAACAGCTGTGAGAGGAAGGACACAGTCACAGGGCTTTCTCAAGCAGTGCTTTTGTGCCTTGTGATAGGATATAGTCCTATAAGGCAAAAAACACAGGATCTTTGGCTTTTTCTTTAATAAAAACTATAAATGTGCTCAACAGTCTTAATGATAACATTTATTAGGCCCTTATTAGGTGCCCAGACCTGTGCTAAGCTCTGTGTAGACACTATCGTTTAATTCTCTCTGCAGCCTTATGAGCGAGATACTCTTATTATTATATAAGAGGTGAGAAAGCAAAGGCTGAGAGAGGTTATGTGAGTGCTGGTCAGTGAGCGACCCAGGATGTGAATCCTTGTCCATTTGACTCCACGTGACCCCTCTAATGTATCTCCTAGGCAAGACTTCAGGAAGAACCCACTCCTGAATGATGCACAGGTGCCTGAACATCCTTAGAGCTCAGAAGAAAACAACAGTAGCTGACGGTCATTAAGAGCTTACCAAATAAGGCCCCAAATACTTTATAAATATTAGTTCACGTGATCCTTCCAAAAACACCATACGGGGGGGACTATGATTATCCTCACTATATACTTGGGGAAACTGAAGCACAGAGGAGACCATTAACTGTAACTTCTCAGACCTCAGATGTTGTCACCCAATGACCTGGAAGGGCGTTTCCAAGGTGCATGAAACCTGTTCAGTAGACAGAGCTTCTGAACTACCCAAGACAACACTCATCTCTATGGTCTTGCTGGGTACTTTCTCCAATCAGTAATACATAAAAAGAAGCATGATGGATGACTCCCTGAAATTAATGGCAGTTAAATCATGGAATTAGATTTGATTCCTTATAAGAAATGTCATATTCAGGTAAGGACGATTCTCTTCGAGCAGACTGAGGGTTGGGTTTTCTTTCTTTCATGCATTTTATTTAAGAAAATTGAATGCATATTTGATGTTTTTCCTTCTTGAACCTAAAGTCAAGAGCACAGGTGGGACGTGGAGGCTGGCAGGTGGCAGGTGGCAGGTGGTAAGGAGTCACGGTTCAACGGCCTCTGAGTGGGCTGCTTCCCCAGGTGGGGGTCACTCTGCTTGCCAAGCAAGTGCCATGGACCAGTGGGAGCCCGGCCATGCCTGCACCTTCGGCCATCGGGGAACTGAACTTGAAGCAGGATCAGTCGGGCATGGCCATTCCTGGGCTCTCTCATACCCATGAGCCCCTCTTGCCAGCGGTCACCTCCCATGATGCAGAGGGGGCTCGACCCCATAAGCCAGTGTTAGTCCCATCTCTGCACCATTTGCTTGTGTGGCTCATGCAGGTCATAGCTCTGCTCTAAGCTTCCGTGGGAGGAGGTGCGGCTGGCTGTGTAGGGAAGTGCACAAGAGCACAGAATGTAGAATCACATTGACTGGGATCAAAACTTGTCTCAAACTACACTCACCACCTGTGTAACTTAGGCAAATCACTTAAACTCTCCCAGCCTCACATTTCATCTGTAAAATGGGGAATAAAAGCACCCTCTACTGTTTGAAGGAGAATTAAATGGGATAAGACATAAGCGGTTAACACTGCACTGAGCACAAAGCAAGCCCTCAATCAATGATGGCTACTATTACTTCTTTGAACTTGACTACTTTATTGTTCTATGTTGAAGCAAAATAAAACCATTTAATGTCATCTTAGAAATTTTCAGTGTCTTCTGAGTCACAGTCGATGGTCACTATTGCTCAATAGTACAGTTACAAAACTAAAACTAAAACTGAAAGATTAAACCAACACTTCTACCAAAGAGGTTCCCTAGCGATCGACTATTATATTCCTATTTACTTTGTAGGGTCCTTGATTTAAAGAGTGATTTCATATATTAACCACTGAGGGTGCACAGAAGCACAATCCGTTGCCCCAGTAATTTATAAAATCATTTTAGAAATAGACCTTGCTGTTTTCTTTCCAAATTGTCTCATGAGTCAATTAAGTGTCTTTCAGTTTTATAAAATATATTATTTGAGATAATTATTGGTGAATGAGATGTCGATAATAATCGAAATTAAAACATTTCTGCCACAAATTCTTCCAAAGGCGTAAATGTTTCATAATTTTGTTTTTATAAAAACCAAACTTAAACTAAGAGTGTTTATTTCTCAAAACTTGTGTTAGAATAGAAGGAGAGAGAGAGTTATTTGCTAGATGAAGTCTTTGTTATATTCAAATATGGATCAGACTTAAACTTCATTCAGACTAGAAATCAGAGCATGACAGAAATTTAGGGGTAGAAAGGCCTTTTGGCCCCACATAATAAAGATGCGGAAATGGAGGTCCAGAGGTTATACAGCCCCGAGTCCCACTCTCCTCCCCGCTGTTCACTGCTAGCTCATGCACTTAGGCAGCTAGTATTTATTGAGTGTATATATGTGCGAGTTATTGGTACTAGAGATAAAATTGTGAAAAAGTAGACTCTGTCCATGCCTTCCTGGGGAAAACAGACATTGACCAAATAATCATAAATCAGCCTAAGTTTACAACTATAGTCCTACAAAGAAGGGTTGTATGGTGAAACGAGAAGCTGAAAGGAAAGATTTGGTGATTTGGGGAATGGTCAGGGAGGGCTTCCCTGAGAAAGTGATGTAAGAGCTGAGACCTGGAGAGTGAGTAGGAGACAACCAGGCAAAGGAGGGAGGAAAAGTCTCCCTGCACAGAGCAGAGTCTGGGGCTGGGGCTGGGGCTGGGGCTGAGAAGTGCAGGGCCTGGAAGTGTGAGCAAGAGGATGAAGGCTGAAGTAGGGGGCTAGGGTGGTGGGGGAAGAATGAAGAGAGAGGCAGATGAAGGGAACAGAGAGAGAGAGAGATGGGGCTGGAGAAATAGGCAGGAGCCAGGACAGTTTTTCTTCATCCGAAGAGCAATGGGAAGCCTTTGAAGGAACTGAAACAGCGGTATGATCTGATCTGAACTGCACTTTGTAAGGATCACTGGAGCTACAGTACAAAGGCTGGGTAGGAGAGGATCAGGGTGGAAACCTGCAGACCAGAAAGGAGACTGTTGCAGGCGTCTAAGCCAGGAATGGTGGTAATTTGCACAAGGGTGGTGATGGTGGTTATGGTGGAGGTGAAAAGTGGGACATTTAAGGAATATTTTGTGGGTTAAACTGACAAAAGAAAGTGAAGGATTGGGTCAGGGAGAAGAAGAGATCAAGGATGAGTCCTCTTTGTCTGGCTTTTGAAACTGGATGGATGTTACTGCCATTCCGAAAGAAAGAAAAGAAGACCAGATTTGGGAGACAGATCAGAGGCTGGGATTTGGACATGTTATATTAGAGATGCTTGTGAGATATCCAAGTTGAGAGAGAGATCAAAGAGGGTGCTGAACACATAGAGAAGAAAACTGGGTCCAAGATTAAATTTGTGAGTCCTTTCCAAACAGGAGGAGTAAGCTTCCGTTTCCTTACCTGTAAACTGGAACCATCATAGTGTCCACTTCAAGATTAAATGAGATAGTGTAAAGAATTCACTCAGCACAACAGCAGCACACAGTGGGTCCTCAGTAGAAGTCTGCTCTCAGTGTTGTCAGGGAACTTGTCCACAACTAGTCAGTCACCCAAGAACAGTGGCCCGATAGACAATCATAAGATTGAACATCTCAAGTGGGGCAAACTCTTCATTTACTGAAGTCATGAGATATAAACGCTAATTCTTCTGGACTGGAAACCTCAGTTTCTGAGCAGTAGCATCTGATTCTGCAGAAGTGACTAGTGTAAAAGATCCCATTTCACCAGGTCCTCCATATAATCCCATGAGCTTTGCCACTCAATGTGCCTCAGTTTTGGGATCTGGAAGTACAAATAACGATAATACCAGCAACCAAGCAATGATGTGAGAATCATGCGAGATAGCATTTCTTCAAATCTTTTCTGACATGAGGTGGGTATAAATAACTAAAAGCATTTTAAAACGTGAAACAGCAGGTGTGAAGTGCTGGCATCGCGGCTTTTCCCTGAGCTGCACCTGCACCCTTGGCACATCAGTCATTCAATTCCTCAGCAAATGGCTCTCACTTTCTCCCAGGTAATGTGCTGGGCTCCCAGAATGTGAATCATCCTTTATGAATGAGCAGGGCTTGACGGGGTACAGTCATAAAGTAACTTTATCCTTTCTTCCAGGGTCCATTCAAACCCACCCTCTGGATTCATTGTCTCCCCTCTCTCCTTTGAGTTAAATCTTGGCCAGGTCCCATAGCTTTGATGATCATGCTTAGATAGCAGGAGAATAGGAGCCTCATTGTAGCATTAAAAAATCAATTGCAGTGTAATGATCATAAAACTACAGTCCAGTCCAGGATGATAATTGAAACTTTTCAACCTATATGTATCCAATGAACCTGCCGATGAGTCAGTTGAATCTTCTCACCAACTATGTTTATTTGCTTCTCTGGACTCCACCCACCTCCTCACTCACCCAGCATATGGTTGCCGAGCCTCTGATCACCTGCACAGCCCCACCTGTGTGAGCTAGGGCGGGTCGCTGATCTCTTGTGCCTCGATGTCATCATCTCCAAAATGCCGATAATGTTTTGGCCATCTCGGGAGATAGAAAGTCTTTTAAATGGTGTCTGGCACCTGATTAGCACTAAGAACTTGTTATTAATAGCAATTACTAATTACTAGTGCCTTCTTCTCCTCTGCCTACAAGGATGCTTTGCAACAAATCATAGTGTTACTTTTTTCCCCTTGTTTGTATGTCTATTCCAAGCCCCAAAGCAATTCTTGACTTTCACAGTCTTTTCTTAGCTTCTATGGCATGCATACTCGAACAACCATTAGCTGTGAATATTCTGGAAGAGTTCACCCTGTTCCCTTCAGATTTGCCCTGTTTAGCACTGTTACCATCAGAGTCCTTTCCTTGACAGAGCCCCCTCAAGGGTTGTGTTTGAGCAAACAAAGCCACTCATTCCTGTTATTGTCCCTTCCATGTGCCATTGTCCCCAGTCGGGCTATGAATTCCCTCAGGCAGAGACCCTGTCTTATTCATCTCTGTGTCCCCAGAGCCTAGCACGATGCCAGGCAAAGAATAGGCACAGCTGTGGAAGACAGTTTGGTGGTTCTTTCATACGTTGAACTATATGATCCAGCAATTCCGCTCTTTCGTACATACCCGAAAGAATTGAAAACAGACATTCAAACAAAAATTTGTACATAAATGTTTGTAGCTGATTATTCATAATAGCTAAAAGATACAAACAATCTTAATATCCATCAACTGTTGAATGGATAAACAAAATGTGGTATATCCATACAATGGAATATTATTCAGCTATTAAATAAAGGATGAAGTACTGATGCATGCTACAACATGGATGAACCTTGAAAACATTATGCTAAGTAAACGTGGTCAGACACAAAAGGCCACATAGTGTATGAGTCCATTTACATGAAATATCCAGAACAGACAAATCCATAAAGATAGAAGGCAGATTAGTGGTTCCTAGGGGCTGGGGCAAGGGAGGGATGGGGAGTGACTATTTAATGGTATGGGCTTTCTTTCAGGGGTGACAAGAACATTCTGAAATTAGAGAGTAGTGATGGTTTTACAACACTGTAAATATACTAAAAGCCACTGAATTGCACACTTTAAAACTGTACCATGCTTACAACAGTAAATTTTACATATATTTTACCACAACTTAAAAAAAAACCTAGAAAAAAGGGATAGGCACACATAACTTTTGAAATAAATTGATTAGTATAAGTGAGGGATTTGGGAGCTTAGGTGGTTGGAAAGCTTGAAGAAAAGTTGGAGAGAAGGGAGTTGAAAAGTAAATGTCTCCCAATGACAGTAAAAGGCTGAAGGAGTCCAGTGTGATGCCCCTCAATCCTCTTCCCAGAGTTCACAAAGCCAAGTCCTTCCAGATGCTCAGCAAGGAAGAGTGGCATGATCTGAGGTTAGGACTCAGCAGCAGTTACCGTGAAAACACTGCTAGAGCCAGAGCTGGTCATGGCAACAGCCTTGGTACACTAAAGTCCTGTAACTGAGCATTTCCCAGATCAAGTCCATGCACTAATTCAACAAGAGCCTCTGGGTCACCTCTCTGTGCTGGGCATTGTACCCCACATGCTCCCACCTATATTCTCTGTCCACTCTCTGGGCTCAAACCCTATAGGAAAGGACTCCCAAGAAATGACACTACTCATGGTCAGAAAACATGCCCACAGAGTTAGATTTGCCATGAGTAGGCTCCTGAGATCAGTGTCCAAGGGACTATTCTCTATACCCATCTCTGCCTTCTTTCTAGCTGTGTGGCCTTGGGCCAACAGCTCAACTTCTCTGAGCTTCCATTTCCTCAACTGGAGGTGGCAATATTTACTGGGTCTTCCTCATGAGCTTGCTGTGAAGCACACATGAGATAAAGTCTGTGAAATCGCTGTGCACACTATCAAATGGCAGAGAGAAGTAAGGGAGAGAATCATTTTGACCACGGTTAAGAGCACAGGCTTTGGAGTCCAACAACCAGCTTTACCCAGCTGGGAGACCAAGGCCAAAGGACCCATCCGGAGCAGCCCCAGATTCCCCAGCGGACAGTAGGAGCAACAGTACGGTCATCAGAAGTGTGTGGGGAGGAAAGGATGAGACTGCACACAAAGCAACCAGCACAGAGCGGGAAGGGAATTAGCAATTGGTAAATGACAGCGGCTGCTAATGTCCCTGTCCGCTGCGCCATTTCCCTGGAAAGGGACTGCGAGGACGCAAGCCTCCCCCACACCGCGTGTGCGTTCTCACCCTGTTCATTACTCAGCGAGGTTCCCACTGGGCCTGTCCCCGACTCATCCTTCGCGGGGGCGGCCCCGCAGAGCTGCGCCCACCCCCGGCCGCGGGGCTGCAGCGGGCTCCTCTCCTCCCAAGCCTGCAGCTTCTAGACTCCTGCTGACAGACGTCTTGGGAGTCATCTACTCTTCTCTCCCCTCCTTTACAAGTGCCGTTTTCTTTTCTTAAGTGGTTGACAATTTTCCGATTCACTTTACACTTTGGGGCGAATCTCACTGCAAATAATTCTTTTGTCTTGGGGGTTCTTGCTCCAAGATGGGCCCGCTTCAAAGGAACGCGCTCCCGCACCAATCAATGTTTACTGCTCTGCACAGGTCTGCGGAGAGGGGGAGCGGTTCAGAGCGCATTAAGGAGATGTGGACACAGCCCTGGGGAGCTTATAGTAAAAACGTTACAGGGAGACGAGTCTAAAAATGAGTAGGCTTCTCGGGAGTGCGGGCTGGGATGCTGTGCAGGCGGTGCTGGGATTTCAAGGGCGTTCCTGGGAGGAGGGAAGCCTGTGAGGATTTTCTTGTTATTTGTTTTGCAGGCAAAAAAGGAAAAATGGGGCATCCTGAACCTTCGCTGCAAGATCTTAGAATATGCAACTGTGTCACTGGATCTAACGGGAAGTGGGAAGATGGTGGTATGAGTTGGTGTTTCCGTTTATTGAAATTCTTTGGAGGATGCTGGCTTAACACCAAGAAGGAAGAAGTCTTAGAATAAGAGTGGAGGTAGTGTGGACAAGAACTCAGAGCCACAAAAAACAGTACCTCACGCACCAAGTGTCACGGGACATGCACAAGACTCCTCACATAGAATGAGAAAACTTGGGTTTCATTGTTTCTCAGTGTGTGGTCTGGGAAGGTCACTTAACCTCTCAGAACCTCGATTTCATCTCCATGAACTGGAGATGATAATACCTGCCCCTCTTGCTTTACTGCATTGGTCAAAGGAACAAAAGAGATGAAGTTTGTGAAAAATAAGGCAATATGAGTATAATGAGGGTAATGTGATTACAATATGAATGTCACACTCAAAGTCGGTTGCTCTGGTTTGTAGTGAAAGAAGATGTGGGATGAAAGAGATTGTAAAGACACTGCAAGGTTTAAAAATAGATTGGTGAGATCACAGTAATAACAGAAGGGCACTTTTAAGAGGAGGGTGCCAAGGAATGGAGAACATAACAGGGACCTGAACAGGAAGTTTAGCAGTGGCAAAAGAGAAGGAGGAGGTGTTGCCGGGTCCCACTGGAGGAAGCTGGAGGTTTTGTTCACCGATGTGCAAAGGAAGGGGATTGGGGAACAGTATATAATGTGAGTGTTTTCCGTGAGTCACTATATCATCCATACTGAGGGCCACATGCAAAAGCCAGAGCCAGGAGCAAGTGTGCTAGAGCCAAGGCTGGGAGTGGGCATCAGGACCTATGGAGAAGACACACTGGGCTGGGAGGACCAGGATGGTGACATGAAGTGATCATTCCTGGCAAGTTCTGAGAAAGCCCAGCAGGTGTGGAAGAAGGCTAGCTGAGCACAGAGGAGGCCGACTGCAGGGGGAAGGACCTGCCATGGGGACAGTTCTGAAGGAGCTGGAATCCTGGGCAGGGTGGCACGGGTGCTCCTCAGCAGGGAAGGAAACCTGGTAGGCAGCATGGAGCAGGACCAGAGCCTCAGGGCAGAGGGAGGCTTGATTCCCAGGAGTGATACAACAACTGTGTTTAGGTCTTGCTCCTTCAGAGAGCAGGACAGTGGGATCCTGGCACCTCCTTGTAGCCTAGCCCAAACCTAGCATACAGAAGGCACTCAGTCAATGGCCGTTGGAGTGAACCAACAAATGAATGACAAATGAGGACTATCAAATTCCAAATTCCCAACAAGTTCTGAATTTTATTCCCCTTTTTGCTGGCTTTGACAGCCGTTGGCTTCTTTCTAGTGCCAGATAGCTAATGGACAGACCATGCTCATTGTCCCACCTGAGAACTCCTGGCCATCTAGCACATCCCATATACCCCTCCCTTCTCTTTATATGGTATATGCACTCAGGATGGCCATGCTTCACTCGGTGGCTTGTTTCCATGGCAACTTGTTTCTACATTATGCCATTCTCAGTCTGCCTCTGGTTACCAGACATTGCTGTACCTTATTCAGATTTCTAACCATGGCAGTTCCCAGCCATGTTTACATCCTGTCCTGATACAGAATGTCTTAAATTAAGGGAACGTTGTCGTCTCAGAAATTAACTTTAAAAATGCATTTAAACACATTATGACACAATCCCTTTTTAAAAATAAGAAATATAATTTTTTTCCACAACTTCCTTGCCAAGAAACAACTTTCCTTGTCAGCCATTTTCATTGACTCTTCAACACTGTTTTCTCTTCACATATTGAAAGCCAGTCCTAAAAAGAGTCTCTAGGAGAAGCATTTGGCTCCAAAAATAATGGTGGGCTCTCAAACTTTCAGCTGCACCTGTGGACTCTATCCCCTCCTGGTCACGTCATGGTCAGACTGCTGGTAGTCCCACTGTCTGTACTGAAGAAGACCTGAACGCCACCTCAAGCAAATATAGGAACAAGAGTCACAGTGGACGTTCAATTTTGTTTACTGCATCATTTTTATTTCTGGTCCATTTGTGTTTTTTAAGACCCCCGATGTGGTTTTCATCACATTAATGAGGATGGATCTTGTTGAGCCATTCTTAGGCTTCATCTTGCTCTATTTGTAGAGTTATTGATCATAGTCTCTCTTTTTTATTATTATTTCAATAGATTTAGAAGTTACAAGTGATTTTTTGATACATGGATGAATTATATAGTGGTAAACACTTTTAGTGTACCTATCGCTCAAATAGTATACGTTGTACCCAATAGGTAATTTTTGGTGCCTCATCCCGCTTCCACCCTCTCCCCCTTTGGAGTCTCCAAAGTCCATTTTACCTCTCTGAATGACCATGGATATCCATCACTTAGTTCCCACTTATAAGTGAGTACACGCGGTATTTGTTTTTCCACTTCTGAGATACTTCACTTAGGATGATGGCTTTCAGTTCTGTCAAAGTTGCTGTGAAAGTCATTATTTCATTCTTTTTTATCACTGAGTAGTATCCCATGTCATATATATATGATCATACTCATTTGTTGTTGTTGTTTTTTTTTCACTTAGGTTTGTTTTGGCTATTCAGGCTCTTTTTTGATTCCATATGAAATTTAGTATTATTTTTCTAATTCTGTGAAAAAGAATATTGGTATTTTGATGGGATTTGTATTCAATCTGTAAATCACTTTGGGCAGAATGGACATTGATTCTTCCAATATTGATTCTTCCAATCCATGAGCATGGAATGTTTTTCCATTTGTTTCATCTATGATTTCTTTCATCAGTTTTATAGCTCTCCTTGTAGAGATCTTTCATCTCCTTGTTTAAGTACATTCCCAGATATTTTATTTTATTTTATTTGCAGCTATTATAGAGATTTTGGTAGCTTGTGTCACCATTGTCATTCAATTCAAAAATTTTTTGGTTTCCATCTTGATTTCATTGTTGACACAAAGATCATTCACCAGCATGTTGTTTAATTTCCACATATTTGTGTAGTTTTTAGAGTTCCTCTTGGAATTGATTTCTAGTTTCATTTCACTGTGATCTGAGAAGATACATGGTATGATTTTAATTTTTTTTTATTTGGTGAGACTTTTTTTGTGACCTAACATATGATCTATCTTAGAAAATGTTCCATGTGCTGATGAGAAGAATGCATATTCTGTAGTTTGGGGGTAGAATGTTCTATAAATATCTGTGAAGTCCATTTGTTCTAAAGCCTTCTTTAAGTCTAGTGTTTGTTGATTTTCTACTTCATTGATCTGTCTAGTTCTGTCAGTGCAGTGTCGAAGTCCCCCACTATTATTAAGTTGCTTTTTGCATTTTCTTCTTTTCCTCTGGGGATATCTATGATTCTTATGTTTGGACATTTTACATGATCTCATATTTCTTGGAGATTTTGTGCATTTCTTGTGATTCTTTGTTCTTCATTTTTGACTGACTGGGTTAATTCAAGTGCCTTGTCTTCAAGTACTGAAATTCCTTCTGCTTGGTTTAGTCTGTTGTTAAGACTTTCCACTATATTTTGAAATTCCCTAAATGATTTTTTCATTTCCCAAAGTTTTGCTTTCTTTTTAAATATCTCTTTATTAAATTTTTCATTCATGTGCTGAATTATCTTTTTGGTTTCTTTGTGTTGGTTTCCAACTTTATCATTGATCGCATTGAGCTTGCTTGTGATCATACTTTGAATTCTGTATCTGACATTTCAAAAATTTCCTTTTGTTTGTAATCCACTCCTGGAGAACTAGTGTGCTCCTTTGGGGGTATTGAAAGATCCTGTTTTTTTCATGTTTCCTGAGTTCTTATGCTGGTCCCTTCTAATCTGGAAACTCTTTCCTCAGATCAGACAGACAACTTTATGGTTCACCTGTTCTCCTCTGCCAGGAACTCTGCCGCTCAGTGTGGAGACGGAGGGGTACACTGTCTCTCAGCTCATGCGGGTAGATACCCACTGTGGTATTGCTGGCAATTTGGGTGGGCTGGACCTCAGACTACTGGGAGTGCTCAGGTGCCAGTGGTGGTGGACTGGGATAGGAATCCCCAGGCCCCTGGATGATACGCTGGAGTCCCGGGCACACCAGACAGGACTGGTGAACTTGTCTTCAAGTCTCCCTGAATTCAGGTGCTGGCTGTGGTAGTGAGGGGTGGGGTGAACTCCTGCTCTAGAAGAATGCTTGTGCAAGAGGAGGGTGGATGCACTGTGAGCCTGGGACAGAAGGGGTGGGCCCTCTTAACCAGATTAGCAGAGGCAAGCAGTTATGGGACCCACAAGCTACTCACACCTCCCTGTCCCAGTGCTGACAGAGGTCTGTGTCCTCTGCAGGGCAAAAAAGTGCCCAGATTCCCAGCTCCCACCCTAACCCAGCTAAAGTAGAGGTGGTGGAGGTAGCTCAACTCACTGTGTGCAGGGCCACCAGACTGGCTCTGGGCTGTGGCTGACATGCTCTGGTGGGGAAGGTGAGGTCATGCCAGGGACTTGCCTCCAAGGAGTCTAGGCTCCTCGCAGAAGAGAGAGGCAGCTGTCAGAGAGGACTGCTAGCCTCGTCCTTCCTCAAGGGAGGTGGTAGCTTTTGTCCTTGGGGCACACAAAAGCAGCTGCTATGGCTTTTCAGAGGGAAAGAAGTGAGCCCCAAGCTCTGTGGAATCCTGGGTGTGACAGGTGCTCTGTCAGAGGTAGGGCAGCCACTTGCAAGTGCCCCAGCTTAATCACCCCCTGTGGAACCCTCACCCATCCTCAGCAACAGTGGTGAAGGAGAGGAAGAGGCCCCAAGTGGTGGGGAGCTGGTGACCTGGTTCCCTTTGTCCTAAGGGGCCCTCTGGCGTGTGCACTCTCTCCTCAGCTAGATGTGGCAAGCCATGAATGTCCAACTGCAGGAGACTCACAATTCCCCTGTGACCCATCAGTCCCCCAAGGCTGCTGTACTCTAAGTGGTGCTGGGGAGCATTGGCTGTGGATCTAGCAGTGCAGAGACCTAGGGGCTGGGACTCCCAGGTTGAGACAACTGCAAAAACACAACTGCTTGTTTGTGAAAGAAGGAAAATGAGCTACACCCTCTATGCAGGACCCAGGTGCAGTGAGCAGAGTACCCAACTTGCAAGCTATAATTGGTCTCCCTCAGCTCACTCACACCATGAGTTCATGCTGAGGAGCAGAGAGATGTCTGTGTCCACACCACCGGGTTGTTGGAGGAGGGAAGGTCTCCATCTTCATATCCCTTTCTGGGTTGCTCAGCTTTTTAATTCCCAAAATGGCACCTTGGGCCTGTGACCCAAGAGCCCTTTTCCAGGCAAACAGCATGGGCAAGATACTGAGTGGAGTGTCGTCTGCTCTTATCTTGTTCTCACTGCAGCTTGTAGCAGGGCAGTGGGAATTGTCCTAGAAGTAGATAGGAGAGCCTGGGCTCTCCTGTTCCTCCTCAGCTGGGCAGAGCTGCAGCTCATCCTGAGAGCAGGGTGCTATCCAGCTTTAGATTCCCAAACTAACACCTGGTCCTATGTCTAGAGAAGACGGGGCCTCTTCCAGGAAAACAATGTATGCAAAATGTGAGGGGGAGTGCTGTCTTCTCACAACTTGGTCCCACAATGACCCATAGCAGGGCAGTGGCAATTGTCCTAGGTGTATATAGGAGAGTTTGGGTTTCCCTGACCCTCCTCAGCTGGGCAGAGCTGTATCAGCCTGAATGTGGGGTGCTTCCCAACTTCAAATTTCCAAAATGGTGCCCTGGTCCTGTGACCAGAGAGAGTGGGGCCCTTCTCAGGCAGGCTGCACTGGCAGAAAACTGTGAGGAGTGCAGTTCACTCAGGGCTTGGTCCTACAGCAGCCAGCTGCAGGACACTTTCCCAGATATGTGCTGGAAAGTCTGGTTTCTCTGCCCTTTCCCAGCCAAGTGGGGGCTGCAGCTCATAAAGCCAAACCGAGCCTGAAATCAGGGCATAGCCCAGTGTCAAATCCTCAAGATGGTGTCTTGGACTTGTGACCAGAAAGGCTGGGTGGGGCCTCACCCAGACAGTCAACATGGTGAGAAACTGTGGGAAATGCTGTCCACCCGTGTCTCAGTCTCAAAAACAACCCACATCAGGGCATCCCAGGGGTGCATGGGAGCATCTGGGCTCCTCTGCTCCTTGGAGCCGCACAGTGGCTGCACGCTACCTGCGGTTTCCCAGCATCAAGGCTCTCAGAATGGCACTTGGCTCAAGCTACTCTAGGCTCGGATGCCTGTGGGATTCCACATGAGTTCCTTTTCTGGAATGTCTCCGTGCAATCTCCTAGCAACTCCTTATGTTAGACCCAAAACCTGTGTGAGTTGAGGAGTTCTCTTGTAGCCAAGATCTTAAAGCCTTGTCTGGAAGAGTGAAGTCCTCTCAGTCTCAAAATCCTGAGGGGCTTCTCTCAGGGCTTCGCTCTTACTGTTTCACCACATCCAGGAGCTTCTCCCAGCTATTAAGTGATCCCCAGCCGAGCAAGGTACTCTGAACCCTCTCCTCATGTTAGGTAAATAGCAAGGGATTACCGGTTCTCCTGGGGATGAAAGTAGGTGCTGTTGCCTTGGTACAATTGCCCCACCTGGGAAGAAGGACCGGGGTGGGCCCCAGGCCCCCATCTTGGTCCTGCCCCACCCTAATCCTCTCCCAAGGGACTGCCATCCCTAGAGGAGGAGGGAATACCCTATGAATCTGCCAATCATAACTTAGTGTGCCAGCTGCAAAAGAATACAAAGGACTCTCTATCTGATGGGCCAAGCAGCATAGGTACCATAGAGTCTGGAAAGTAACCTAGAACAGCCCACATGTGTAGTAAGGCTCAGGTCATGTAACTCCCAACTGTCCAGTCCAAGTAGTTCCATGGTGACCTCTGACCCAAGAAGGAGGTCCCAATCCCAGCACCATAGAACAAGACGTAGACCATAACCAAGCCCTTTTTTCACCCTTCCTTTTGCTCTCCCTTTCCTGCGACAATGGGTCCAGTCGTCTGTGGCATATGTATTACACTCTGTAAGCCTATATGTTGCTCTTTCTCTATAATCCTATTTTTCTATTCTCAATAAACCTCATTTTTGTGCTTGCCTTATTTTGGGCATCTGGTCATTCTTTGACCATGAGTGTGCCAAGAACCGACATTTCAGAGTGAAACCTGACATTTATTCACTTTTGGTGCTTCCTGTCGCTTCCCTGGTGAATCCTAGCATTCTCTCCTAGATGATCTGTTCAAAATGTGAGAGTCTGCTCCCTCTTCTGGTTCCTCTCCATGGAGGAGGCACACACTTCCTGTGTCAGTAGGCCATCTTGATCTTTCATAGTCTCTTTCTGAGCTGTAAATTTGTAAGACTTTTAAGAAACACTCACATGGGGCCCATTAATGTCAGTTGAGGATCATCTCATCTTTTCTTTTCAAGATGAATGTTCACATCTTCTAGCTGAACTGTCTGCCACATATTTACCACTCACAGCCAGTGTGGCTAGGCCTGTCCTTGGGGCAGCAGCTGGCCCTGTCCCTCACTTGAGGTCCTGAACCATCATTCCTTGTCTTTTCATAAAGCACCCTATTGATTCCACATTTGGTGTCTCTCACTTATAAAGTCTCTGATCGTTCAGTTCAATGTATTACTGAGGTCTTCTGTCTAATCCTTTCCTCAATGCTCAGTGAGCCTCTAAGTAGCAGACCATTTATTGTGGCTAAGGTATAATCCCAAGTTCCTTAGAACAACTTTCCTCTGACTGTGTATCAAAAATCCAGTGTTGATTTCTCCTGCCGTTTTCATGTCTGCATTTAGAGCTAAAGGACACCAGAAGATACAGAAATTTAATTCTAACTGCAGCTGTGCTATGTAAAAGTGACTTGTGAAAGTTATTTTCTAAAGAGTTTATTCTGTATAATGCACGTAGGATGATTCCTGTAGGGGAAACTCTTTGTTGGTTGTTCACTGTACTCGGTTGAATTGTGTCCCCCAAAAAGATATGTTCAAGTCCTAACCTTCAATACCTTAAATATAACCTCATTTGGAAATAGAGTTTTTGCAGATATAATCAATTTGAAATGAGATCATACTGGATGAAGGTGGATTCTAATCCAATGACTGCTGTTCTTAAAGAATATTGGACACAAAAAAGACTGTCATGTGAGGACAGAGGCAGAAATTGGTTTATGCTGCCATAAATCTGTGATTGCCGGACGGTAGAAGAGACAAGGAAGTGTACTTCCCTAGAGATTTTGGAGGGAGGATGGCACTGCTGACACCTTAAATTTGGCTTCTAGCTTTCAAAACTGTGACAGCAGAAATTTCTGTTGTTTTAAACCACCCAGTTTGCAGTGATTTGTTACAGCAAACCTAGGAAGTTGAATACATTCACCAACTAGAAAACTACATAAAGGTGAGAGGTTTGGATTCTCTGGAATCTCCCACCTTCAAGGTTCAAGTCTCCAAGTTTATTTCTTGGGTGATAACGCTTTCTATACTTTTGGAGAAAAAAATATATTAGAGATTTCTTCCTCTCCTGGCATTCTATAACGTTATTGTCCATAATGCGTGAAACTTTTATATTTGAAATATTGCCTAAATCTTTACAGCTCCTCCTGGGATATGAATGCCCAGTGTCCTAATGAGGGATATTTGAGAGCCATCCCTGACCTTGCTGAAAACTTCAGACCCTCCCTCCAAGCCCAGCTAGTGACAAACATGACCGTCCGGGTTGACTGGTTAACCTTCAAGGGCAGCGGGCCATTTGGGGGTTGGCTGTGAGAAGGAATGAAGATTGTTAATTTTCACTGTAAATTCTCTTTCATGGAAAACTCTAAAAAAAGTTCTTTGAAATTAGTTTTTGTTTTGTTTTTGGAGAAAGAGTTCCAAAGCTGAGGGATGATGGAGAAGCTAGAGTAGGACTGGAAGCAAATGGAGTAGCTTGTTAAGGAGATGGTGGCCGCCAGCCCCTGGGAGTGGAGAGGAGATTTAAGAATAGAACTTAAACATTAGATGGAAGGAGAGCTACAAATAAAGCTGACTCCTAAGCTGAGAAAATCAGGGAAATATTTGGGCCACTAACTGTGGTGGGGAATTGATCTTTGAGATCAGGAAGGGCAAGAGTGGGGACAAGGATATTGGACTTATTGGCTAACAGAGTTCTCAAGGTCATTGTTTCTAACTGTCCATTTTACAGATGAGGAAACAGAGGCCCAGAGGGGTGAAGCTAACTCATTCAAAGTTCCATAGCTAGCAAAGGGCAGAGCCAGAATCCAAGACCTCTATCATAATCCCATACTCTTTCCAAAGTAGAAATCAAGAACTGGAAAAAGTGGGAGAGTTTAGACCCTAAGGTCTAGATGCTGTAGAATCCCATTTTATAGCTGATAACAAACAGGTTCCCCAAAGGAGAGAGTATGGGGCAGAGGCCACAAACCAAAAATTCATGGTTCGAGCTCTACTCTATTTTTAAAAAATTAATATTTGAATTTATTTCTAACATTTAAAGATTAAGCATGTTCCCATAACAAGCTGGATTTCTGGCTGCTCTGGAAAAAGTCACTTGATCTGTCAAAAAAGTAGTAAGAGCTGCCCTCCTTTCAGATGGGGCGCGCACAGGGTAGTTGGCCCCAGTTCACCCGGTTGGCTTCAGTAACTTAAATTATATACCTGGCCTTGTAGGCCCTGGAGTTTGCAGCCCCTGGGAGGGGGAAGAAAAGCAGATCCTGAGCCTGAGACTGACAGTTGGTATCATAAATGGCAGGGGATGAGGGGAAGTGACTGAGGGAACACAGAACAAGAAGGACCCAAGCGCCAAGGTCACAGAAGCAAAAAGTCTTGTCCAAGAATTCAGGGACAGAGTTTTCATCTATTTTTAGATAAAGTAACAGGATGTGGGAACCAAAAAAACGTGGTCAATTCTCCAATACCACACAATGGTGATGACTTATGCAAAACATCCTCCTTCCTATTTTTAACTAGATCACAGAAGCTGCGTCAGAGGACTTTGCTGCTGACTAATTCTGTTGAGGCGTCTTTCTCTGAATTGCAAAAATGTCATCTACACAGGCTGAAAAACGTTTGAGAAAAAAGCCCATAAAGACTACTGCATACAGGGCATTCTTATAAATAGTGTTCTGAGTGGGATCAGGGTGTTCTGGGCCACAGCTTTCCGGAAGTTGTCTAGGATTTCATGGTGGAAGGATGCAGACATTCGAAGAGAAATTGTTCATTTGTTTAAGCTGAATTAATGATCCCATGATTTCTTTCCACTGTAAAGTACAGTGAGAACTATTTTTTGCTGTAGATGACATGGAGAATTATGCTGATTTTTTAACAGAACAATTCTCTGGTTGTATAGATATTTCTGCACCAGGAACAGGCATTTTATTGGAGAAAAGGAATCCAGAATGAGGGCAAAGGGTTCTCAATGCTTTATAGGCAAGACCCACAGCACAACACTGGCAGGACATTAGTGTCAGCTGAGACCTGGGCGGTCAGGGAATGCAGACCCTTCCCATTTGACTGATGGTGAAGGGGAGGTTTCGAACATGCTGCCAGGACCCTACTCCAACCTCCCAGGCCCCCCGAACTTCTGTACACTCCAGCTGATTTCCAACTGTCAGTATTCGTATCTCTTTGGGGGCTTTTTCATAACCGAGGAAAGCTACTCTGTCTCTGTGGCAGTTCAGAAGTGTCAGGGAATGGACACTGCCCAGAAACAGCAGCTGCCCACAGCTGGCAGCTGGGAGGAGTTGATGTATAAATGCCCAGCGACCCCCACCTCAGGGACTGTTTAACGCAGAGAGAGAGTAGGCTGCAGGCTCTAGCAGGCGAGTATCTGGTTATAAGTTAGCAATGTCATAATGTTTCGTTTTCAGAGTAGGTGTATGTGCGTGCATGTGTAGTATATATAGTTTATGTGTATATGAATTGTATTAATATATACTGTGTATGTAATGTGCATATGTATAATAAATGTATATAATAAAAATGTTTACATGGTATGCATGAATTATTTATAATACTTTCTGTTTATGGAAGATGATACCATTTTTTCCATTTACAGTGGTGTTATATAAAGTTTCCTTTTAGAATGAACCTATTTAAGTAAAAATGCTGAGTTAATTTAAAGAACATTTAAGTAAATGATAGAGCAAGGCCTATGCCAATACGATAAAAAAAAAAATTGTGGAGGTTATACATGAATAACTGAAGTTTGGGAAACTCTGACATTACAGGAAGACTTATTTCTGGGCAGCCCCAGGCCCAGAAATAACAGTGAGTATCTTGGGTCTGCTTCAAAGAGAAGTTAAATTATGTTACCAAATAAGCCATTTCTTGGTCTTATTCTCTTCCCGCTCTGCATGGGCTGTCCTTAAAAATATTTTCTGGCCTGGGTCACTCATTTATTCATTCAACATATATTTATTATGGGTTTTGTGATGTATACTTATAGAAGATGCTATGCTATGTGTTTATTGAGGGACTGTGACTGCACTGATTGCTGTGGGAGATACAAAAGAAGTAAAATATACAATCCTTGTTCATGAGAAATTTAGAATCTAGTTGAGAGGCCAAGACAAATTAGTTATTCATATGCAATATGTTATAAGGACCACATGACACAAAGAGGTATGAATTCGGAGGAATGAGCTGTTGTCATAATTTAGAGCGACCTGAGAAGTTTTAACTCATTTGCCGTTAGAGGTGGAAAAAACCCTAGAGATGTTCTAGTTCAGTGTCTTCCTGCTTTGTTTATCAGATCCCTCAGGTGCCTCAGGAACCGCCAAGGTGCGGGGAGAGAAGAATGGTTTTAGGCCACTCACCTCTATTTCAGCCAAGGACAACTCTGTCTTGCTTGGCTCGATTGATATTCCAAAGAGTTAATTAGAGAAACGGATCTACTGCTTAAAGGAATAATAGTTAACAATTGAGTCTAACGTCACTGATTCTCAGATCAAACGACTGAGGCCCGGAGAGGTTAAATGACGTTTCCCAGTTCCCATGCAGAATTTGTGACAGAGCCAGAGGAAGCCCCCACTCACAAGACCTGTGCTCTTCCCGCTGCACCTGTGTCGTGAGGAGGCAGCCCTTGAGTAGGCCTTGAAGGACGGAGGAAATGAATGGGGAGAGAAGATCAGGGAGAGTTTTGCAAATGAGGAAATCTGGGGCAAAGGTGTGAAGGGGAACGCAGGTGACTTTTGGGGGCCCACTGGGAAGAGGTTTTTGACTAATGGGAGGGTTCAGGCACTGGGAGTGTGAG
This sequence comes from Avahi laniger, assembly GCA_963575035.1. NCBI lineage: Eukaryota > Metazoa > Chordata > Mammalia > Primates > Indriidae > Avahi > Avahi laniger. The sequence continues at coordinate 527 of CAUYSK010003724.1, read as the reverse complement.
GAATGAGGCAGAGAAATAGGCTAGGATCAGATTGGAGCGGAATTTGAATGCCTGGCAGGGAAAATGTCAACTTACTGGGACTTGGTCCAGACCTCAAAGCTGAGAAAGGACACAGGAAAGCCATGCTTTAGGGGTGGTAAAGTAGAGAATAACTGTGTTCAAATTCTGGTTCCAGAACACACTGTGGACAAGTTACTCAGCATCTCTGTGCCTCAGTTTCCTCATCTATAAGTCAGCAAGAGCACCAGATCTTCCCTCACTGGGTTTTGGTGAGGATTAACTAAAATAATTCACTAAAAACAGTGTCTGGTACCTAGTAAGGGCTTGGTAAACAATAGCTATGATGCCGTTTCCTATGAAGAACTGAATTGAGTCAAGAGACAGAAGTGCCTTGGCTAAGCTACTTGGTAGCAGCAGTGCCAGTTCTTCCACTTTTTTTTTTTGAGACAGAGTCTCACTCTGTTGCCGGGACTAGAGTGCCGTGGCGTCAGCCTAGCTCACAGCAACCTCAAACTCCTGGGCTCAAG
>CAUYSK010003720.1:0-20838 GCA_963575035.1 Avahi laniger | reverse complement strand
GGCATGGTGGCACATGCCTGTAGTCCCAGCTACTCGGGAGGCTGAGGCAGAAGGATTGCTTGAGCCCAGGAGTTTGAGGTTGCTGTGAGCTAGGCTGACGCCACGGCACTCTAGCCCAGGCAAAAGAGTGAGACTCTGTCTCAAAAAAAGAAAGGCCAGGCAGCTGCTAAGCCCTTTAGATGCATTGTTTGATTTCATCCTGACAACTCTGTTCAGTAGGAACTAGTCTATTATTCCTTTAGCTGAGGAGGCTGCTTCAGAGAAGTTGCTTGCTCAGGGCCACACAGCAGTTAAGTGAAGAAGCTGGCCTGTGTGATGCTAAAGCCCTCAGTATGCCCTATAGCTGCAATTGCCTGGGGTGTTCAGGGTTCCCTGGCAGGAGCCCTCTTCTCAGTGGGAGGTCCTCCACAGAGCCCTAGGCCTAGATGGCCAAAGCAGTGATGCACTCAGAGCAAAGGCAGGGACAGTGATTGCTGTCAGGCCATGAGCAGGGTGTTGTTCCTGCAACCAGGCCTTCGCTGAGGGAGGCATGTGGTTGGGCAGGAGGGGTTCAGAGGGAGCAGCCTGGTTGAGAAGGGATGGAAGGCTATGGATGAGAGTAGGAGGTCAGGCAAGGGGCTTGGGGTGTGCTCTGGGGAACAGAAGCACTCTTGCTGGTGTTGGGGGGCTGTCTCTGGACCTAGTGCAGGTCACAAGCAGGCAGAAGAACCTTTGCCCAATCTGAACTGTCCAGAGCAGGGTGGGCATCTCAGAAGGCTAGATGCAGGGCAGACCTGGGGACCTTGAGCTGACCATGGTTTTGTCCTCTTGGCCTCTGCACAGTCACCGAGTGGCTAGTGGGTGAGCACCGGGCCCACGGCATCATCCTGGGACACTGCTTTTTCGATGTGGGGATCCTGTTCCTGACCGGGCTTGCCTACAGTATTCCCCACTGGCGGCTGCTGTTTCTGGTGGGCGGACTACCTGTGTTTCCCCTCATCTTCTATATTTGGTGAGCAAGCGAGCACAGGGCATGCACGGGGCTGGGTCTGATGGGCTGCATAGGGAGCGGGGTGTGGAGGGTCCCTGAAGCTGGGGGAGCGGGGAGGATTTCGCTGGGAGAAAGTGCATGTGCCTGGGAGAAGGAGCCAAGGGCAGAGCCTCTGGAACCCCGGCATTAGGACCCTAGGAGGAGACACTCAAAGAGATGGCAGAGAGGTGGTGCGAAAACCAGGAGGAAGAGCGTTCAAGGACAAGGGAAGGGTCAGGCTTGAAGGCAAGAGAGGTGAGGCTGGGAAGGGTCTGCTGGCCGTGATGACCTTCTTGAGGTGGCTTCACTGCCATGGCAGGAGGTCGAGGAGTCTAGGAGCTGAAGAAATGGAGCCACCCAAGAGATGACTCTAGTGGGGAAAGAGGGAGAAAGTGACGACTTGTGTGGGCAGCCAAGACAGAGTCAGGGCAGGGGCCCTGGTGTCTTCAGTTCCAGGGGAGTCACAGCCGGGAACCTGAGAGATGGAAGCTGTGAAAGGGCAAGTGATGGAGCCGCACTTGCCGGAGTCAGCGGGAGGCTGAGGACAAGCGTGAGACGGCATGGCCGGCCGTGGGCAGGCGGCAGAGCGGAGGGACGGAGGGGAGGCAGAGAGGGAGATGCGTGCGAGACAGCCGAACGAACTCGCTGGGAAATAGGGGTTCATGGCTTGACATTAAACATTTAATAAATGTTATGAGTGTAATAGATGCATATGATTGAAACTAAATTAAAAACTAGATAATATCAACAGGTTTGTGATGAAAAATAAGCCCAATTTCAGCTCCCCCCAGGCGCTAATTCCTTCCCCAGAACCATCACACTGAACTCTTCAGCTCTTTCTTGCGGTAGACGTCTTCATGGTCCTGCGAGCCATGCGTAGACAGCTGTTCGAATGGGTTGAATCCAGCTGAGTACATTTTTCTTCAGTCACTGTCTTCAGACATGTCCTGTCAGTGTCCCTTCCATGACACTTGACAATATCTTGGGCAGGATCCAAGTCCTTCCAGCCATTCTTGGTGGTAAGAATAAGTCCCATTTTGATAATAAAGACTCACTTTCAGTCATTAAAAAATCCAGCCCAGGCCGGGCGCGGTGGCTCACGCCTGTAATCCTAGCTTTCTGGGAGGCCAAGGCGGGAGGATTGTTTGAGCTCGGGAGTTCGAAACCAGCCTGAGCAAGAGCGAGACCCTGTCTCTACTAAAAATAGAAAGAAATTAATTGGACAACTAAAAATATATAGAAAAAACTAGCCGGGCATGGTGGCACATGCCTATAGTCCCAGCTACTCGGGAGGCTGAGGCAGAAGGATTGCTTGAGCCCAGGAGTTTGAGGTTGCTATGAGCTAGGCTGACACCATGGCACTCTAGCCCGGGAAACACAGTGAGACTCTGTCTCAAAAAAAAAAAAAAAAAAAAAAATCCAGCCCAGTTTAATTTAAAACGTCAGCCTTACGTTAAATCCACAGTTTGTCTCTGACCTCTCCCTCAGGCTAGTGGCCAAAGGGAACAAGGTCGGCTCTGACCTAACATTCTTCCTTCTGTCTCCTCTGTTCCCAGTTTTTCAGCAGGGCAGTGTGCATCAGAGAAAAGAGACCAATGACACACATGACTGGGGTGGTCACTGTCAGTGACCTGCGTGGGTCGGTGTTCAAATGCCAGCACTCTCGGGGGCCCCTCTGTCGGTCTCTGATGGCCCTAGCACTCTCTTGTCTCTTCCCTCAGTTCCTGTCCCTGCAACTTGCTGCACAGCCTCTTTCTGTAGGGGTGTCCTCACCCAGCACGTGGGGTGCCTTTTAGACAGCAGAGTCCACTTGGCCAGAAAAACCTCACTGTCCCCCAAACCCACCCTGCCATGGCGCGCTGCTCCCACCAACCTCTTGCTTTAATTATACCCAGGTGAGGGAAGGGCAACATGCTCTGGGGTTCTGTGGGCCCTCAGACTTCAGGAGACAGATGTTAACCCTCCCATGAACTCCCTGTCTGGAGTACCAGGCCAAGCCCCTAAATTTCTGAGTCAGTGGGCTCCATCCTGAGTGTGGGGTGGCCGCCGCCCTTTCTCGCAGGCAGTTCCCTCATCTATCTAAGGAGTTGCCTTGGCCTGGCTTGGGGGAGGGAGAGCAGCATGGAAGTGGGATGGAGAAGAGATTCAAGTCCTGTTCACTTCCATGAGCCGGATGTGCAGCCTCTGTGGGTGGCCGGGGCCATGGCCACTGGGCTGTGTTGCTGTCTTTCCAGTACGTCCTGCCCTGGATGTTGGTAACACCTCTCTTTGGCATGGGCAGCTCTCACGCCTTCATTCCAGCTTGGCACTTAAGCTGAAATTCCAGGACAGAAAGGTTCCACTTTACATTCTGCTTCACTGCTATTCCTTCTTCTCTAATTTTTTTCTCGATAGCACCTAGATCTTCTTTTATGAATATAAAATTACAAAACATTCTCCAGCGTTTTTAGGGTACAAGTTAGAGTCTTGTGTTCTTTTTCCCTCCTGTTCCCTACGTTATCTGTGTCCTCCTAGGTCACTCTTTCTGTTTGATTATTTTAGACTCTTTTTAATTTGGGGGTTTTCTTCAATATTTAGTCACCTTTGGCCATCCCTTCACGTTGAAGAGAGGGTCTCTAAGAAGCTAATGGAAAACTATGTGAGAGGGAGCTGCTTGGCTGAGTGGTAATCTTTAGAGTAATGGGTCTCAAATTTACACGAGCAGCAGAATCACACTGGGGGCTTGTTACCAACAGCTGGGCTTTGCCCCCAGAGTTTCTGAATGAGCAAGCCTGGAGTGGGGCCTGAGAATCTGCATTTCTAACAAGCTCCTGCATGAAGGAGATACCGCTGGTCTGCTGAGAACACTACTAGCACATGTTCTCGGGGATGCCAAAGCCAGGTTGCTGTCTGGCTCCCGCTGCTGTGCCCCCAGGCGAGGCTGGGGCTAGAACTCTTGTCACCATTATGGGGACTTCCACTCAGTTCCCCTCTGTTTATCCTCAGCCCTTGCCCCCGCTCTAATTCCCCAGACTCCCCGATGCTCTCGGTGCAAACTACAGAGGCAACCAGAGCAATCCCATCTGTGACACCTGGGGTGTCCAGGGTCCTCTGGGACCAGGACCTCCCTGAGTGTACCATGTGGCATGGGCTTTGCCTGCTGGCTGAGTCTGTCCAGGCTGCTATGACAAAATACCTCAGCCTGGGTAAGTTATAAACAACACAAGTTTATTGCTCACAGTTCTGGAAGCTGGAATCACACTATCAAGGCACCAGCAGATTCAATATCTGGTGACAGCCTGTTTCTGACAGTGCTACCTCCTGTGTGTTCTCACACAGCAAAACAGACAAGCAAGCTCCCTTTGGCCTCTTTTCTAAGGCCACTTATCCCATTTATGAGGGCTCTGCCCTCATCACCTAATCACCTCATAAAGGCCCTACTTCTTAAAACTATTGCATTAGAGATAAGTTGCAATATATGAATTGGGGAGGGACACACATTGATACTGTAACATTCCCAAATTCATGTCCTTCCTACATGCAAAATACATTCATTTCATCCCGGTAGCCCCAAAAGTCTTAAATTGTTCAGCATCACCTCAAAACGCTAAAGTCAAGAGAATCATCTAAATATCTTCAGAGGCCAGGCCCAATGGCTCACGTCTATATTCCCAAGAGGTTGGGCGGCCAAGGCAGGACGATCACTGGAACCTGGAGTTTCAACATGGAGAAACTCTGTCTCTACAAAAAATACAAAAATTACTCAGATATTGTAGTACACCTGTCGTCCTAACTGCTTGGAAGGCTGAGGCAGAGGGATGGCTTGAGCCCAAGAGTTAGAGACTACAGTGAGCTATGATTGTGCCACTGCACTCCTGCTTAGGTGAGAGAACAAGATCCTTTCTGTAAAAAAATAAAATAAAATAATACAAAATAAATCCTGGACCAGATATAGGTGAAACTCAATGTGTGATTGATCCTGAGGCAATTTCCCCTCTAGCTTTGAGCCAGTGAAATCAACAACTATGTGTTTCCAAAATGCAATGGTGGGACAGGCACAGAATAGGAATTCCCATTCCAAAATGGAGACATAGGAAAGAAGACAGGGATGATAGGTCCCCGCCAAATCCAAATCCCAACAGGGCAAACATTAAATCTTAAAGCTCCAGAATAATTTTCTTCAACTCAAAGTCCCGACTTCCAGACACACTGGGGAAGGGTTGGGTCCCCAAGGCTCTGGGCAGCTCTGCCCTGGGACATTGCTGGGTGCAGACCACACAGCAGCGCTCACGCGCTGGAGTCAAGCACAGCAGCTGTCCCAGTCTGGAGTTGCACACTGGTGGCTCTGCCAGTCTGAGGTCTGCAGGCTGGACCTGCCCCCACAGGTCTGCTGGGCATTGCCCTAGGAAGGGCTCTCTATGGCAGCCCTGTCCCTGTGGCTGTGCTCTCCCTGAGCTCTGAGGCTCTTCAGAGCATGCTATGACATGTAGGTGGAGGCAGCCACATACCCACAGCTCCTGCACTCCGTGCTCCTGCACCGTTGGCATCACATGAACACTGCCATGGCTCACCCCTGTGACCTCTGGAGGGATGGCCACTGCACACTGCACCACAGTTAGGCCCACTGGAGTCACACCGGGGTGGCTAAGGAGTGCTGCGCTTGAATGCGGGAGCAGAGACTTGGGGCGGCTCCCAGCAGTGAGCACTGATGTTCCGTGGATGCCCTCGTCCCTGTTTTGACATAGTTCTGTCGCCTAGGCCTTGGCAATCTGGGCCTGTGATGGGAGGGACAGCACAAATAATGGCCGAGATGCCTTTGAGGCCATTCTTCTAGGTCTTCACGAACAGTGCCTGGCTTCTGCCGATCCATGCTAGCGTCGTCATCAAACGGCAGCTTGGCCGCATCCGTGGTGTTTGCTCCAAACACACATTGGTAATCATGAGAAAGGAGTGGACAACATGGCCAGGCTGAGAATTTTCCAAATCTTTAGTTCTGCTTCTCTTTTGATTATAAATTGTGTCTTTAATTTCTTTCTCTCTTTTTGCATTTTACAATAAACAGGAAAGAGAAACCATGCTGCACCCTCAACAGTTTGCTTAGAGATTTCTTCTGCCGAATGTTTTATTTCATCTCTCACAAGTTCCTTCTTCCACAGAACAATAGGACATGAATATAGTTCAGCCACGTTCTTTGCCAATCTTTCACAAGAACTGCTTTCCCTCCATTTTCTAATAACATGGCCCTAATTTCCATCCGAAGCTGCTTCGGAATGGCCCACTTTTTACTTCTCTCTCACTGCGTCCCCTCTCCCATTCTCATTGTTCTTGAGAATTGGTATCTTTCATTTTATTCTGGTTTTTCAGTGGGCATGTGGTCAATCCCCCATTTTTTGAATCATCAGTTTGATGACTTTCATTAGGAAAGTTCTTGAGCCTCAGAGTGGAAAAGGATGAGTGACTGCTGGACTCTGGGGGAGGGTGGAGGAGCGGGACCGTAGAGGGACTGACGTTGTCTCCAGTGTCCTGAGTGTATGTTTGCAGCCACCAGCCTCATAGTCCAGGTCAGGGAGGGAGCGGCGGAGCCAGAAATGAGCAGGGGTGATGGCATAGTTTCGTAAGGAGGCTGTTCCAGCTGCATGGACTGAGGGTATACCAGCTCTGCCTCTGTGACCTTGGGCAAGCCCTTACGCCTCAAGGCTGGGAATAAAATGAGGACAATCCCACTGGGTCCGGGGGTGTGGGCGAGGATGAATCAAGACCATATATACAAGGGCACCAAGCACAATTCCTGGCACATAAGTTCTTTACATGTTAATCTGTGTGGATTCTGACAAGCTGGGAGGATTGGAAAAAACAGAGAGGTGAGAGTTATTCTGAGGCCACAGGCAATGGGGATGTGGCAGGGGAGAGGCAGGACAGAGCGGAGGCCTTCACTGACCCCTCCCTGCACCCACGCAGGGTCAAATTCGGAGTCTTGCCCCCTCACACTCTCCACCTGTTGCGAGACGGAGAGGGACAGGAGATATCCCAACTACGGGAATGGGGGCTTGACTGCAGGGTGTGGGTATAGAGGCCGATGCCCTCCACATGCCTGGGCAGATGGGGTCGTCCCCGAGCCCTTAGAGATGACTGAGGGTAGATAAAGGAGGCTGTAGGCAGAGACAGCAAACACCAAGGGTGTCCCCAAACAGCAGTGGGACGGCTGTGTGTGGCTTACACAGGGGCAGGGCTGACTGCCAGGGAGGAACAGAGGGCAGCCTGAGAATGGGGGTGGCCTTCAAAGCTCCGCCATCTTAAGTCACCTCATGCTGGAGCAGGGTGGCCATAGCTGAGGCTGGGACAGGGCCATTTGGGTCCCTGGGGCATCTTGCGATGCTGAGATAAGGAGGGGGGGCACGCAGGATTCTCCCAGAGTCCCCGCGGTGGCTGATGATGAAAGGGAAGGTGAAGGAGGCCAAGAAGTTGCTGTGCTACGCAGCCAGTGTGAACAAGAAGACCATTCCGCTAAGTCTGCTGGATGAGGTAAGAGGCTTCGGGCCAGGAGGGGGGCGGCGGGCTGTGGAAAGGCCCCTTTCCTCCTCATCCAGAGTGTGGCCCCAGCCCACTGCTGAGGACAGTGGCGACAGCAAAATTGAACTCTGCCAGGGGTATGTTGAAAGCAGCTGGCACCGAGGGGGTGGGAAGGCCTTGCGGGTCCTGGGGGGGTGGGGAGCAAGCTGGGGTCTCAGCCCTTCCTCTGGCTGGTCCTGCTTGTCCTGTAGCTGCAGCTGCCCAGAAAGAAGATGACTACCGCCTCTGTCCTGGACTTCTACAACAACAGGCAACTCTGCAAGATGACCTTGGTGTTGAGTGTTGTGTGGTGAGTTCCCAGAGCTGGCTGGCAGGGACTGCAAACAGACGAGCAGGCCAGAGACTCCAGTGTGGGAGCGGGCCGGGGCATGGCCGGCTGCAGGGCAGAGGCTCGGTGACACGCAGCACAGGGTTCTGTGCACATTTCTCTGATCCATTCATCCTACCCTGACCCTCTCTCCTTCGCCTCTGTCTTTATCCCTGGCTCCGTGACTCTGTGTGTCTGTGTCTGTGTGTGTTTTTCTCCTGGCTCTTCCAGGTTTACCAGCAGTTACAGCTATTTTACCCTGAAAATCATGATGAGAGAGTTCGGCGTCAGCAACTACCTCAGACAGGTGGTCTTTGGCCTCATGGAGGTGTCTGCCCGGCTGTGCTGCATCTTTCTCATGGAGCACATTGGCAGAAAGTGGAGCCTGGCTGTGACTCTTCTCCAAGCTTCCGTCGTGTACCTGGTCCTCCTTTTCCTCCCTGCAGGTGCGGCTCCCCTTCCCCAGGGCCTGCCCAGCCTTCCAGCTTCCTCAAGACCCTGCAGAGAGTTTCCGCCCAGGCCAGCCAGGGAGACACCCTGGGAGTCAGCTCCTGCTCCCGTAGCCCACCGCCCTGCTACTGCCCCTCCAGAGCAGGTGCCAATCCCTGGAGCTCTGCCCTTCCAGGGGGGACCCCCTGAGACAGGGCACCCACTGTCTCAGAGGCCTGAGGGAGCAGGGCATGCTGTTCTGCGGAATCCTCTTTGTGTGGGAGAACGGGAGCCTCCTTCCACCTGATTGCAATCCACTCCACAGCGGATCTAACGGTTAAATGTGAACACATGACAGCAGAAATACTCTTTCAACTGCTGCACCAACACCCGCCTCTCAACTGCAGCCCCCTTGCCTGGGAATGCCTATCATCTGCCACTCCACCAGGAATAAACTGCCCCTAACATTGAGTGTGGTATCAGGTTCAACTCCCAGGAACTGTTCTTGCATGGATGGAGGCCTCTCCTTCCCAGGGGCTCAGGGCCCTGCTCCTGTGGGATCATCACTAGAAAAGGAATAGGGCAGGACTGGCAATATTTTCAAAATCTCAACAAGCCCTGGACAATGAACATGCCCCAGCACACAGAGCTACACTGCCCAGGGTGGAGGTGTCAGTGTCTACCCACTTAGAATTACTGACTGGCAGAGCCCCCTTGGCATCGGGGGCCAGGGGAGGGGAGGGCACTTCGGGGTCTGCCCTGAGGGTCTCCCTCCCTTTCCATGGATGTTAGAACTATGTGTCTCCACTGGGACTGTTTCTCTCATAAATGTTGGCAGTGTTGATTGGCTAATACAAAACAGGGAAACGAATTCATTCTTAAATATCTATTGCGTGGTAGGTGCTATTTTCTGAGGGGGGAGTTGTGGGGAGGTGGGGACAGAGACTTGCTCTGTACCCGGGCTAGAGTGCAGTGGCGTCATCATAGCTCACTCCAACCTTAAACTCCTGGCCTCAAGTGATCCTCCTGCCTCAGCCTCTAAAGTAGCTGGGACTACAGGTGCACACCACCACACCCAGCTAATTTTTCTATTTTTGTGGAGACCGAGTCTCGCTAATGCTGGTCTTGAACTCCTTACCTCTAGCAATCCTCCTGCCTCAGCCTCCCAAAGTGCTAGGATTAAATGCAAGAGCTACCACCCGGCCCTTGGTGGTTTTTTTTAAAAAGTAGATCTATACTGAGTGCGGCAGAAATATGTAAAACTCTTAGATGTGCGAGAGAAACTAGGAACAGACTCCCCAGTGGATCGAAGTAGATCTCCCATTTCGTCTCAGAGTCAAGAAAAGCCAGGTCCAGGGTGGGGAGTGAGGGTGGGGCAGGGTCCGCGGAGGCTGACAGGACAGGCAAACAAGGACTCCCCCTTCGCCTGCCCCGAGGACTTGGGTTCCCGGTCACACAGGCTGTCCTCACTGCCTCAGAGTGTACGGCCAGCAGCCCAGAGTCAGGCATCCTGGGATCAGGACCAGCCCCGGCTGTCTGGCCCCAGGGACCAAGTGCCCCCCTGCCCTGACCACCTTGCAGAGCCCAGGTGGGAGAGCCCTGGGCAGGATCCTGGCACACAGGACACAGGCCTGGCCCTGAGGGGATACCTGAGGGGGAGCGGGCGGGTGACCTGGGGGATGCTGCGACTGAGTGAGGCGGAGGAGCAGAGGACAGAGAGCCCTGCAGGCAGAGGCATGGGGGCTGGGTGCAACAGTGTGGACAGTGACCCGAGAGGCCACGGGGGCCATAGGGGAGGCTCCCGGTCCCCGCTATCCAACTCTCGCACTGCAGAAGTACTAACTCCCAGCCTGGCTGGGCCTCTGGCAGACTGACCCTCCTCTCACTGAATGCCTCAGGCTGCTGCCCAGCTGACCAGGTGCTAGGGGAGGACTGTTCAGGTGCCTTCTGGGAGGGATCAAGACAGGGCTGATGGGCAGGCCTCCCCCCTGCCTTCAGGGGGGCTTGGCCCCAGACTCAGGTGACCATGTTTCTGGCCACAGAGTCGAAATCCCTGATGGTCCTGGTGGTCGTGCTTGGAGAGTTCAGCCTGGCCGCCACTGCCACCGTGTTCTTCATCCACACTACTGAGCTCTTCCCCACCGTCCTCAGGTAAGGGGTCTGGTGGTCTAGGGGGTGAGAGGAGGGACGGACAGTTATAAGATTAATGCAGCAGCTAAGATTGAGTGTTCACCTGGTGATAAGCACTACACTAAGGGGCTGACATGGATCATCTCCTTTAACAACAACTCAAAATCCAAAAAATCCCACAGACGCTACCGTTAACCCTATTTGAGACAAGGAAACCAGAGCGATAAAGACATGTGACCAAGGTCACACATAGTAAGTGCCAGAGCTGGGCTTTCGCCCCAGGTGGTCCGACTCCAGTGCCCCCTTGCAATCACTGCCTGGAACGTGTTTGGGCCACACTGAGGCTCAGCCTCTTCCCAAGGTTGGCGATGGCCGCGGCGTCTCCCTGCACCCCAGCATCACTGCCCGTGCCTTCTGCCCCCACATCCACACGGTGCTGCATGGTCCTTTTTTGTCCCCTTCCTGACCCCCACAAGGGACGCCCAAAGGCAAGTGCTGCCTACTCTAAATCAATGTAGAACTAAATCCCCCACAGTGAGGGACACACGTTGAGATGGGACATGGCGGAGACTAGAGGGTGTGGGCTTTCAGGCAGCTGCTTCCCCACCCCCAGCCGCCTCTGCCAAGAGGCCCTCCAGATCGGCTCTCTCCTCCATTTTCAGGTCTACAGGTCTGGGGCTGGCGACTCTGCCCTGGGCGGCTGGAGCCATCTTGTCCCTGACAATCACAAGACTGGGCCCCTCCATCCTGCCCTTCATCCTCTGCTTCGTCTCAGCCATCCTGGCCTTGGGCTTCTCCTCCCTGCTGCCAGAGTCTGGAAATCAGCCCCTCTGGGATACCCTGGAGAACTTCCCACACATAAGGTACATGTGCCAGGCCCCAAGTGGCCTGGTTCTGAAGCCATTGGCACTGAGGGAACGTCAGGCATTGTCCAGCTCAACTCCTTTGCCAGAAGGGTCTGTGTCCACAGCAGTCTCCCCAGCTCTTTTGAATGCTGCTACCTGCCCAGGGCCGGGCCAGCCCAGCCTCTGCCGCTCCCATCCTGCCTGGCTCTCCTGACCCAGCCTGGGCAGGTCTTCTCCTTTCCTTGCGCCTGTCTGCCTGTCTGGACTGGGCACTGCCCTTGGGGACACCTTCCGGGAGCACTCTAGAGATGCCCTGGGCTCCTTCCCCTGCCAGGCCACAGGGCACTGGCTCTCTGAGTACCGCTCCTTTCCTGTCTGAACTCCTAGTCCCTCCTAAAGGACGCAGGCTTCATTAATGACTCTGGCCTCTTGGCCCCAGCAGCACAGACCCCCTTTTGGGAACTGGGCTTCACCCAGCACCTCCATGGGCACTGCTGGCCTCTAGTCTCCTAAGTGTCCTGTAAAGAAGACTTGTCATGATTGGCAGAACCATCCCTTCTGGAGGTTGTGCCAATGAGCCCATCACTTTCTCCCTGGTCCCAGGGAGGAACAGAGGTGGCCTGAGGTCCTATGGTACCCTCTGCTCTATACTATAGGAGTCACTGCCTCTGGCCTTCCTCTGCCCTCCTCCCCACCATCATCCTCCTCCCTCCCTCCCTCAAACTCTCATTGGAGCTACATGTGCTAGACATTGTGCCAGACAATTGTGCTAGACATTGTGTCTAGCTACATGTGCTCGACATTGTGTGTAGACAAACTGTCCACAAAAGACCAGAGGTCCTCACCCTTGAGCAAGCCATAGTTTATGAGACAGATATGCAAACAGTTATCACTAGTGGACTGTGACTGCAGGATGTACAGGACTTGCAGGAGTCTAACAAGAGTGGAACTTTAATTTGGGGGGAGTTGGGGAAAATGTCACAGAGGGACATTTGAGTAGGGCTTTGAAGGATGAATAAGAGTGTGGTCCACTGCAGGGAGGGGAAGTACCATACAGCAGAGAAAGAGTGCATAGTGCTTAAGGACATAGGCTCTGGAGTCAGAGGACCTGCATTTCTGTTTCTGTGCTACCACTTCCTAGTGTGTGCATAAGGAAGTCACCTCATAACTCTGAGACTTAGATTCTTCCTTTGCAAAATGGAATGACAACATAGCAATAAAACTAGCTAGCCTTTATTGTTTACCACATGTCAGGTCTTGCTCTAGCTATGCCTCATCTCACTTTGTCCTCAAAACCACTAGAGGTGAGGTAAGTCCTGTCATTATCCCCATTTTACAGATGAGAAAACTGAGGCACAGAGAGGTAAGGCCATGTAGTCCAGCCTTCTCTCCCATAGTGTTTTTGAGAGGATTAAACCCACATAAGGCAGTTGGCACAGGGTCTAGCACGTGGCAAGGGCTCAGCAAATGCTAGTGATGAAGATGGTGGCCCAAACCCCAAGGACACAGAAAAGTGAAGGGTCTGGCTGGAGGTGGGAGATGGAGCAGGCCTGATCCTGGAGGTGAGGGTCCCTCTTGGGCCCACTGGGAAGCTTGGCTGGGGACCTGTGGGAGCGAGAAAGCCCCACCTCTCAGGAAAGCAGGGTCGGGCACAGCCAAAGGTGCTTCAAAGTCCCTGCTTTTCTCAGCTCCCAGAATGATACGGCCCAGCACTCACCCTCTGATGATTCCTTCAGGAAGAGCAGCAAGGAAGACGTGACTGATGACATGTCTGATGACGTGACTGCAGAAGTGTCCAAGAACACCGTTTTCAATGCCCACATCCTGAGACTGGACCCACACCCTCTCGCCATCACTGTCTTGGAGAAATTCAGAGGCCAGGAAGAAAGCAAGTAGGTGCCCTGAGGCCAGGCCCCCAGACCTTCTCAGGCTGAAGTCGAGTGGCTGGGTATGGTGTCTTGGATTCCAGGCCACAAATTCCAGGCCCAGTCCAGCCTGGGGGACAGGGCCAGCCCTCAAGATGCAAAACTGGCCCCGTCTGGGGAAGCGAGCCTGGGAATCATCCAATAAAAGTACCATGTTGGTCTTCAGATGCCAGGTCAATGTTGGCTGTGTCAGAAGCGAGAGGCCCTGGCCTGTTGGAGTGCAGGTCAGACAGGTTCCCTAGACTCCTTAGTGCCTTTGGCTGATCCCTCGGGGACAGCGAGGAGTTCTCGGGGTGGGGCCAGGGGGTCACATGCATGAGGACCTGAGTGGATGGAGGGTGGTCCTGCACCTCCACGCCAACCACACCCTGCAGCCCAGGCTAGAGTGGGTGGGCTTCCAGCTCAGGCACAGGCCCAACTCAGGTTTCAAGGCCCCATTTTATGCCCCAGTCAGGTCAGGGGTGGGATGGAAAGAAATAATTAGATCTTCTTCCATTTGTCCCATCACAGGGGACATTCTCACTGTTTTCCTCTGATGCTCCTACATAAGCATGGCCTTGGGGATTATCCATCTCAGTCCTTGGGGATGCCTTCCCCTGGTGGCTCCAGTCTAGCTGACCTCTGACCTCCACCACCTGTGGACAGGGCCCCACACTTCAGTTCACAGTCCCGACTGCCCTGCAGGTGGGCCCGCCCCTTCCAGCCAGCATGGGGGCTCCTCAGGCAGAGGGCAGGACTCCTCAGCCAGGTAGCCAGACTGCAAGCTCTGGGGCCGGGCCCTCAGCGCCACCTCCTCTCTCCCTGGGAGGGGAGTTCCTGAGGTTGGGCCTCTCATCTTCGCACTCTTGCCCAATTTATTACAAGGCCATGAACTTGCAGAGTAGCTCCGGTCTAACTCCTCAGAGCTCATGAGAGAGGAGGACAAAATCACATCAGTTCTCCTGGAGCCAGGCAGCGAGAGCCTGGGGGCCCGGGGCAGGGTGGAGTACAGAGAAGCAGAGCGCGGCTGGGGCCATCCCAGCACTCGGGCTCCCACACGCGTCGGAACAGCTTGCTTTGAGCAGCAAGAAGTGGTGCCCACACTTTCCGCTTTCAGTATCATTTTCTGGTCCCTCCACTCTTTCCTGGGCTTCCTAGGATGGCCTCCAAAGTGGGGTTTGGAGGGCCCCGAAAGGGTCTCAGAAAGTGTCTGCTCGTAAGACCACAGGGTGCTTGGAAAGTCTCCGTTGCTCCTTCTGGGGGACGCCGTATGTGAGCTGTGAAGGCAGACACATTAGCCACGTTTAAACACCTCTCCTCCAGTTGCTTTGCCAGGAGGAGTCAGCCAGTGCTGCAGGGAACAGGAGGAAGAGGGAGTCAGGACAGAAAGCTGCTGGGGCAGCATGGGTGTGAAGGAGCTGGCGGTTGGCGTTGGGACCTAGCGCGGCCCTAAACGACTTCAGGTTTTCTTAGGTGGCCAGGGCTTGTCAGTCAGTTCCAGACAGAACCTACCTAGTTGTTCACCTAATCCATGGCTAATGTCACTTAGAGTTTGACATTATGTAGTTTGATAGACTAGACCCATGCTGTCCCATACAGTAGCCACCAACCAGATGTGGCTATCGAGAGTCCAAGGGAGGCTAGTCTGAATTGAGATATGTTATAACTGTAAAAAGCACACCGCATTTCCAAGATGGTACAAAACAAAACATAAAGTATCTCACCTGTACTTTTTATACAGATTACATGTAAAAATAATAGTTTTGCTATATTAAGATAATAAAATATTAAAATTAATTGCACATTTTTAGAACATTTTGAAATATGACTACCAGAAACTTTAAAACTACACACTTGACCTTCATCTGTGGCTCCCATTATATTTCTATCAGACAGCACTGGACTAGAACACTCCTTTTACTGAGCTAGCACATCATTCTTCCCATACAGGTTTCTTAGTATAATACTGAAAATTAAATGCCATGATTGCATGAAATTATATATTTTCAATAAATTCTCTTTCCCACAAGTCTAATGTTTTATGATACACTAGATAGCATCGCACATGTCAGCAGGGTCTCCCTGTGTGCAAAGAGACAGGTGAGGAACTGAAACTTGCGATGGTACCCACGGATGCCTGTGAGCTCTGGTGCTCTCATTTCCCTGGTCACTGATTACTGGCTTATGTGGAATTCTCATCTCATCTGCACCTTTGGGCTGCTCATATATGCCTACCACTTCTCAGGCATTGACTGAAATGTGGAACTCAGCCTCTTCTCCTAGGTTTATGCCCTTTCATCCCCACCCTTGACACTGGAGGCTGCTTGTGATTTACCGAAGGGTACGAGCTCATGGTGAGGGGCTGGATATGGGATGTGAAGCAGCTCAGTCTTGAGCTCGGCCCTCAGAACATGGATGGAAAACTCACTCCCTAAGAATGGAAGCCCCAAGCTCAGAAACAAACTTGAAAACCTGTGAATCCTGTTAACGTCTTGGCAGAAACAAACACTAAACCAATTCATGGCAAGGTCGCCACAACAATCCAAGAGACATAGGGCTTTCTAGGGAAGAGGATCTCAATGGAAAATGAACTTGTTAACAAAAATTACTGAGCACTTGAAGAAACGAAATGGCATAAAAGCAGACAAAATCAACCAGAGTGTTGGCCATCCATGAACTATTGGTGCCAGAGCTCTCTGAAAAGGACTTTATGTTTGTTCAAAATGTTCAGAGATGAAGTAATATAACTCCTAAGACACAAATTTGGAAAATGGTGCCCATGAATCTTAGAAATGAACATTATAGTGACTGAATTAAAAAACACAATAGAGAAGTGAAATTGGAATAGACACAGCCCAAGAAAGTGAATTGCTGAATATTCTTTGTGTGCTGTTTCTTTTATTATTAAGTATCATCCCTCTGTCTCTATTAATGCTTTTTGCCATAACTTTTTTGTCTGATACTTTTACACCTATCTTTTCAACCTTTAAATTTAAGAAAAACATGTACAGTAGTGCATAAATCTTTTAATGTATGCTTTTGTGAATTATCACAAAGTACATACTTAGTATTCATCACTGGTATCAAGAAAGAGAAAATTACCAGCGCCTCAAAGCTCCCTCCTTCCTCTCTCAGTCACCTTCTCCCCTTCCTGCAAGGCAACTACTCACCTTCTAACAACATCGGTTACTTTTGCCAGTTTTTGAACTTTTTAAGTCACAGTTTGAACCCCTGCTTCTTTCACTCAACTCTGAGATTCACGCATATCATCACATGTAGTAGTTTGTTTTTATGCTGTAGAGTATTCTGTGGTACAAATGTACTACAGTTTATTCATCCATTTATCAACGGAAAAGAAGCCAAACTCTGTAAAATAATTTTGAAGAGATTTATTCTGAGCCAAATTTGAGGATCATGACCCGGAGCAACACCGAAGAAGCCTTGAGCAAGTGGACTCACTGTGGTTGGGTTACACTTTGATTTTATGCACTTCAGGGAGACAGAGGTTACAGGTAAAGTCATAAATCAATACATAGAAGGCATATATCGGTTTGGCTCGAAAAGGTGGGCCATCTCGAAGTGGGAGGCTTACAGGTTATAGAAGGCTTTAAAGATTCTTTGACTTGTAATTGGTAAAGACATGAAGCTTTGTCTGAAGGCTTGGAATGTTTTAAGATAAGGAAGTCTGTTAATCAGAGACAAGCCACCAGACATATATTGGTTGTATAAATTGAGGACCTGCAGGTTTCTCTCACATAGCCTTAGGCCTGTCAATGGGTTACAAAGGATGTCGTCAAGAAGGGAGGGGAGCATGATGAGACATGTCTGACCTCCCTCCTCCTGGCAGGCGATTTAGTTTTAGGATACCCTCTTGGCCAAGAGGGGTCCATTCAGTCTGCCAGTTTGGGGGAGCTTTAAGGTTTTATTTTAGTTCACACATTCTAGTAGTGATAAACCTTCCACTGGTTTCCAAATGGCGGAAATGTGCTATGATGAAAAATGCTTCTTGTAACTGTATCCTGGTTTCTCTCATCTCTTTACCTGGGAGCAGGAGTGCTGGATCGGAGAGTATTCATCATTTCAACTTCGATAGACATGCCACACCATTATCCAAAGTGGTGTTTCAATTTACACTTTTTAAAATCAGGGTAGAAGACTCCCTGCATGTCACATCTTTGACAATACTTAATGTCTTCAGACCTTTACATTTTACCCATCCTGTGGCCGTCCCCTGCCATTTACATTCATTGCAAACATCTTCTCCCCCTTTGGTTTGCTTTTTCACTTACAAAAATTTTTCTTTTTGCCTTTCACATTTACATCTCTAATCCACCTGAGATTGTTTTATTCTGTATGATGCAAAGAAGGCTTACAGTTTCATTTTTTAAGTTTGGATGTCTGATTTTTCCAGGGTCCCTTTTTCAAAAGATGGTCTTTTCCCCACTAGTGTCAGTGCCATCATTAATCAAGTGACTGTACCTGTGGGTCTCATTCTGGTTCCCCATCTTTTTCAGTGGCCTGTTTGCCATTCTTGTGTCAATACTACACTTTCTTAGGTAGTGGTGTGTTAACGTCTTGATACCCAGTAGAGCAAGTTCTCCCACATTGTTTGTCTTTAAAAGGGTCTTGGCTTTTCTTGGCCCTCTGCACTTCCATGTAAATCTTAGAGTCCATTTGTGAAGTTCCACAACAGCAGCAACAACAGATAACTTGCGGTTTTGTTTGGGATTGTGACAATCTATGGAACGATTTACAATATTGAGTCTTCCAATCCAAGAACATGCTATAGTGTCTCTATGTTTGTTCAGGTCTTCTTTACAGTCCTTTGGTAAAGTTTTAGTTTATAGTTTTAGAATTTTCTCCATAGAGCCCTTGTATGTTTTTGATGCATTCTTGAGTACTTCATATGTTTTAAGCTATTGTAAATGTTTTGTCTTTTTGTTTTTTTAATTTCATTTTCCATTAATTGCTCATATGTGTAGTGGCATCATTGAGAAGTGCAATTTGACTTTTGTATGTTGATTTTATATCCACGGCCTTTTTAAAAATTGTCTCTATTGTCTCTTCCTTTCCAAAGTTTGTATTATATTTCTTTTTCTTGCCTTACTGTGCTAGCTAGTTCCCCCAGTACAACATGGAAAAGAAGTGGTAGGTGTTGCCTAACCCTTGACTTTTTTTTTCCTTTGAGTCAGAGTCTTGTTCTTCTGCCCAGGCTGGAGTGTAGTGGCATCATCACAGCTCACTGAAAACTCAGACTCCAGCCTTGAGGGATCCTTCTGCCTCGGCCTCCCAAAGTGCTAGGATTACAGGCATGAGCCACCACACCGGTCTTTACCCCTGATTTTAAAGGGAAATCATTCACCATTTCAACATTGTGTGATTTTTTTGGTAAGTTTATTATAGATAGTCATGATCAGATTAAGGAAGTGCTTTACTATTTCTACTTAACCTTTTTCTCCCTTTGGATATTAAACTGTATCAAATATTGCCCTTTCTGAAAGGATCTTCCTCCATCCCAGGAGCTGTTCAGAGTAGCTGAAGACCTGAGGTACCAGCTCATCCCCTCTCTAGTTTCCACCCCACAACCCCAATTTATGACTTGGTCCAGCTGCCTGCCCAGCAGATCTGCTCCTCAGCGCTGGGCCATGTTGATTCCACAGTGAGGGGCGGGGACGGCGGGGGAGGGCTGGGGCTGAGGGGTGGGCAGAGCCTCAGAGCTGGTGAGGTAACATGTATCTCTCATCATAAGAGCCTTGGCCCCGGAGCCGCAGGGTGCAGGTCTTCCTGCCGAGCACGCCTTCCACCACGAGCGTGGACTCGTACAGCTCACTGCTCCTGTGGGGAGCAGGCAGGGCCGAGGTTAGGAGCGGACCCTGAGCAGGGTCCTGCCCTGTGGACAGTGCGGGGGAGGCAAAGAGGGGCTGTACCTGGCAGTGAAGTAAACCTGCAGGGTGATGGAGTTTGGGGGTGCATTGGTGGGTCGTGCCTCTAGCAGCCCATTGCTTGGGGAGACCCTGAAGGCCACAGCATCCTTGGTTGGCTCCCGCTGGCCTGCAACGAGAGGAAGAGAGGACATGCCAGCTCAGGCAGCTCCATGCGCCGCCCTGGGAAGCCTTCATTCCCCGGGAGGCCTGCCCGCATCTCAGGTGTGCACCTCTGTCCTTCCCAGCACCACAGGCCGGGGCAACCTTGGAGTCACTTGGGATTGGGGGACTGGCTATCTCTGCATGAATTGCAGGTGGTGCCAGCCCTGGGAGCCAGCCTGCAGGGACAGGGCACACGGGCCCATCCTGCGGGTCTTGTATTATTGGCACAGCCCTGCAGGGGAGCAGCGGGCAGGTGGGAAGGCAGGACATACCCATCAGCACGGTCCAGTAGCTCCTGCAGCCACTCCAGTTCATCAGGCAGACTTCCCGGACTCGCTCCTGGTTCACAAAGCAGGTCCCAAAGTCCACCCAGCTGGTGGAGAGCTGCAGCTCGGGCACGGCCACAATGGCCCGCAGGGGCACCACCTGCGTGGACCAGGCGACCTAGCCCACTCCAGCTGGGCTGTGGGACACAGGGAACCCTGCCAACCCCAAGTACTGATGCTCCCGAGGACAGCATAGGAGGCCCCCCAGCGGGCGGCAGGGCGCTGTGCCACCATCAAAGGCCAGGGGCTGCCGGCGGGTTCTGTGCAGGGAATGGGCCAGGACAGCGCCCTCTGCTCCCCCTGCCACCCTCATACCCACCAATCTCTGGTCCCCGCTTCCGGTCCAGGCGGGCCACCCTCCTCCCATGGGGGCCCCCTCTGGTCCAGCCCTCAGTCCCTCTCGGGCCCTGGCCCATCTGGTGCTGTCCCTCAGCCTCAGGCCCCACCTGTGTCCTGCTCTAGCTCCTGAGAGTCCCCACATCACCCTCAGGTGCTGCCTGCCGTACACACCCCATCGCCTGGGCCCCCACCTCCGCCCCGGCAGCTGCCCAGGTGTCGGCTGGAGAGTCGGCTCCACTGCCCAGCCTGCCACTTCTGGCCCCTCTGGAATCCTCCCTGGGCCATTCCCTCACACCCCTCACCTGCGGCCCCAGCTCAGCCTCCACACCACGCCCAGGGACCTTCTGGCCAGTGGTGCTCACCCTGGTGCTCAAAAGCCCACACGAGCCCGAGAGTCGTCCCTCACAGCTGCCTCGGGTGCTCACTGTCCCCACCCATCAGGCCATTCCCTCAGCCTGGCTGTCAGTGTGTTTCCCTTCTCCCTCGATTAAACCGTGTACAGGCTTCACGTCCCACCTCCTGCAGGGAGCCTTCCCTGATTTCCCACCCTCTACTCCCCTCACTTGGCTCTGGGCTCCTGAGACAGGGGAAGATGGATGACCCTCATCTCTCTGTGCGCAAGGAGGGCCTCCTTCCAGGCCAGACTGAGCCCCCAGGGCAGGGCCCTGCCGGAGCTGTCCTCCTCTGACCAAACGGAGCCTGGCCCGGCTCCACCCCTCCACGTGGGGCAGGCTGGGACTCGCCTGCGTGGTCTGGTTGGTGTACTCCAGGAGCAGATCCTGAGCAAACTCCATCTCCTTCTCTCCACTGGCGCTCTGCCGAATGTCCACCCCGGGCAGCATCTGGTCGGCCGGGAGCTTCTGATAGGACAGCAGCTCCAGGGAGAGCGAGAAGGACACGTTCACCTGGGCAGA
>CAUYSK010003718.1:0-25849 GCA_963575035.1 Avahi laniger | reverse complement strand
TGTTTATAGCAGCACAATTCATAGTTGCAAAAATGTGGAAACAACCCAAGTACCCATCAATACATAAGTGCATTAATAAAATGTGGCATATGTATACCACGGAGTTCTACTCAGCCACAAAAAACAACAGTGATCTAGCACCTCTTGTATTATCCTGGATAAAGCTGGAGCCCATTCTACTAAGTGAGGTTTCACAAGAATGGAAAAACAAGTACCATACGTACTCACGATCAATTGGTATTAACTGATCAACACTTAATTGCACATATAGTAATAACATTCATCAGGTGTCGGGTAGATGGGAGGGGCAGGAGGGGTTGGGTATATTCACATCTAATGGGTGCAGTGCTCACCTGAGGGATGGACATACTTGAAGCTCTGACTCAGGTGGGGCAAAGGCAATATATGTAATGTAAACATTTGTGCCCCATAATATGTTGAAAAAAATTAAAAATCCTGCACATATTAATTGTATACAAACTTGATGAGTTTGGAAATATGCATACACCCATGAAACCATAGCCACCATCAAGGAAATAAACATACCCATCACTTCTAAAAATTTCCTTGTGCTGCTTTATTTTTTGCTTTGTTTCTGTGTGTGTGAGTGTGTGCATGTGTGTGTGTGTATAGTAAGAATATGTAATATGAAATCTACCATCTTAATATTTTTAAGTTCACTGTACAACATTATTAACTAATTTTTTGTTTTTCATATGATCTGAGGGAAAAAAGGCTCTTCCCACTATCTCCTCTCACTGCCTCAGTACACCTGATTTGTCCTGTTCATGACTTAGCAAAAGTTGCCTATTTCAGATTATTGCAGTTTTGGAAATGAGAAACCAAGAAGGAGAGGGGCAGGGACTAGAGAAAGAAGAGACAGAGCAGCAGTCAGAGCATTTATTCCTTGTCTTTTCATTAACTTATCATTAGTGAGAACATACTTTTAAGATGTGTTTTGCTAGAGGACAATCCAGAGGCACTTTACCTAGAATGATTTTGTGTGGCTTACCTAATTTTTTCCCAATTAAATAATTATAATTACATTTTAATCAGGCCTGGTAAAAGTGCTCTTTAATATTCACTTTATTCATAATTAGGTTTTTAAAAAACTTTTTGTTTATATGAAAAATTAGTGTGACTTTTGCAGTCCCGGGAATTAGTTATATTATTTCCATTGAAATAAAAGATAACAGCCACTTTGCTTTGGGCCCATTTTTTAACTATATTAAGGACATTAATCTGGAAGTAGGTGTGTAATCAAGCAATAAAATATTTATTATCAGACTTTTGAAAAGAATTGTCAGTTGAAAGGAGGGAGCAATAATGACATTGAGCTCAAATGTCTCTCAAAGAAACAAGACTTATATAGCAATCCATGAAAAATTTCAAGAATGTTGTAATTCATATCTTCAGTGAGATTTAAGGGGATGTTGCATTTGAAGAAATTATGTGGTCATGAAAAAGAAGGAATTGAAGCACCGGAGTGTTTAGTATAAAACATTATTACTGAAATTAACCAGAAATACACACAGTGAACAGAATGGGTATTGCTAACAAAGAGATTAGTAAATTAACTTGAAGAATTATCAGCGAATTCTAGAGGATAATAAAAAGAAATGAGAAAAAAGATAATAAATGTAGACGATGTATCTGAAAGTCTTGATATCTACATACTAAAATTTCCAGAAAGACAGTTCAACATGAATATAATAGAGCCAGTAATTTAAGGGATAATAGAAGATAATTTCTCTGAAGAAAGATATAAGTATTCTGATTAAATATAGGGATTCCTGGGAAAAAATAAATTTTCTAAATGCATACAGTAAGAAAGAAAGAGACTGAGAGAGAAAGAAGAGGATCAACTAAAAACGTGGTGCTATGATTTGGTATGTTTGACCTCTACAAATCTCATGTTGAAATTTGATCCCCAATGTTGGAGGTGGGGCTTTATAAGAGGTGTTTGGATCATAGAAGTGGATCCCTCATGAATAGATTAATGTCCTCCTGCTGAGGGAGGGGACTGAGTGAGTTTTCACTCTATTAGTTCCCAAGAGAATTACTCCCTACCCCCAACCTGGTACCTTCCCCTTCTCTCTCTTGCCTCTTTTATCACCATGTGATCTCTGCACACTTCAGCTCCCCTTTCCCTTCCACTATGAGTGGAAGCAGTTTGAGGCCCTCAGCTGAAGGAGATGCTGACACCATGCTTCTTGCAAAGCCTACAGAACCATGAGCTAAATAATCCTCCTTTCTTTATAAATTACTTAGTCTCAATTATTCTTTTATAACAACACAAATGGACTAAAACACTTGGTTTTACATTTGCAACATTATGTGCTATGTGGTAACCCAACATCGTCTGGAGAGTTCTGAGAGGAAGTCACAGGGAACCATAGAATTCTACATCCAAGTAACTGTAATGATTGCCTATATTTAAAATTTCACTTAAGGTAGAAAAATGCAATAGATATGACATTCCAAAGGCAGGTGCCAGATCAAAATTCAAATTTTCAGGTGGTTTACGTGGAGAAATATTTACACAATTCTTAAATGCCTCATATTGAGTCAAAGAGGGTTAGGGGGTGCATTGTGAAATCAGGAAAACATTTTGAGAGAGGTGCTGGGGTCCTGTGAATCCCACGCATTAAGGGGATTGGGCATGTCATCCTGTCCCTTAGCTCACAACTAATGAGAAGGATCAATGAACTTCATCAAAACAGAGTTAATGTGGAATACTAGCTACTTTTAATAATTTTAAATGCATTTTCTCAGTAAGCTTCAGGAAAATAGCATCAATAAAATCAATACAATATGACTAGACAATATGAAAAAGAAAAAATTGTACATCATGAATTTTTACTGTAAAAATTCATGAAATAAAGCAAGTATGCATACTCACAATTGATATATCTCCTTCAGTAAAATGGATACAGTAGGCTGGTGTCTGACTCATACTTGGAAAAACTAAAAGGCAAAATCAGGCTGAACAGCTGCTCCAATGGTAGGGATGAAGGTACCAAAGATGATATGGTAGTGTTTAATGGCCTGTGCTCTCATAGTTTGTTGGAGCAAAGGACATGTGACCATTTCCAGCAGTTCACTTGAGGGCCATGCATGACAAAGAGCCAAATGAGTATTATCTTAAATGCTCAGGCAAGCATCATAAGGGAGAAGTTGGATATATAACAATTGCAGATTCCAAAAAGATGCAGAAGTAAGAAACAAGTAAGTGGAGAATATATCACCTGAGTGAAGAGAACTGTTAGTGGGAGGTATGAAACAATGCCCAAGGAATATCTCCAAAGAACCACCATACTTATACCAGCCAAGTATACATAGTCTTTCCTTCTTAGCTTCCTTTCTTTCACCATCAATTGGTAAGTTACACGAGCTGCCATAAGAAATGACCCACAAACTAAGTAGTTTAATACAATAATGGTTATTTCTCATCCCCATAATAGCTTAGTTGGGTGTTGGGTCGGCAGCCTCCTTCCATCTGATCATTGACAAAATCAGCCTCCTTTCATTTATTAACTCTGCTTTAGAGTGTTCCATTGGGTTTCTGCATTCTGGCCAGGAGATAATAAAAGACAGTATGGAGGAGGCATATGCAAGGCACTCCATTCTAAACTACATGAGACTCTTAGCGATCCATCACTTCCATTTGCATTTTATCAATGAAAATTAGTCACATGGCTCCAGCTGGAAGAAGGAAAGTGTGATGCCCAAGAAGGAGAAACAGGTTGGGTGAGTATCCAGCTGGTTGTTTCCAACCTCCCATCTCTGCACTCTAGCTCCAAAGGAGTTGAAAACTGAGGGAGGAAGAATTTGGAAGAGAGCCGACATTATCCTCTCCTTGCTTTTCTTCACTTGAGGAGTCCTTATTTGAAAAATGGAGAGGAACCATAACTTTAAATGACTACGGAAGTTTTACTAATATATAGGATTAAACATTTTAAGTAGCAACTTGAAATTATGACTTTTATCTTGAAATTTTTGGCTTTACATTGTTTAAACGTAACTATAAAAGACATGGAAGTGTCAGACTTTTCATTGCTGGAGCAAAACTAGTCCCACTGAACAAAGTTAAAGGAAGTTTGGAAACGATGCCTTGTGATTGCATCTCACCATCTGAGCTAGTTTAGCATACTCTTTACATAAATTCTTGTGTGTTTACTTGAAACAGCAACTGGCCCATTTTTTCCCTCTCCCCTGTGCCTACTTCTATTCATACCTAGAGGCCCTGGGCTTCTGTGAACTTAGTGGGAGTTGCAAGCTCACAGGCCAATGATCAAAGATGACGATTCTTGACTTCTGGGCCACCAAAGGCACCATTCAGCTATAAGACAGCAAAACCTGCCTAGGAAATGCAAACAAGCAGATTACGTTTTTGAGATATTCTTATTCTTTTCTCCTTTATACCACCCCCCACCTTCCCACACACAACCACAAACCTCAGAGATCTGAAAGGTGAAGAAGGGAGTTAGAAGCTATGCAAGGAACTCATCTCTATCAACATATGAATCTGTCAAGAGGATGTAATAATAGATTTCCTTTTGATATTTAGAGAACATAGGTTGAAAAACTAACTTTCACATGTATTCTCATGTGGATTATTTTGAAGGTGGTAGCAGTCTAGCATTAGAATCCATGGTCAAGGTCATAGAAAAGATAGTAAAGATATCTTCTTGGGTTTCTAAGCATGAGAGAGACTTGAGATCTCCCACGTGTTTTCTGGGGTACTAAGTTTTGTCCAGTAGAGATGAGTGTAGCCATGTGACCTAAATGAGGCATCAAGTAGCTGAGAAGGACTGCCAGTGGCTAACAAAAATTGTCATAGGATAAGACAAAGAGATCTTAGCAGCAGAAATTGCAGGGAGGAAAATGACAAGCAGAAACCAGGGAAGTAACAATGAGCCAAGATTGGAGAAGATGACGAAATCTAGAGAGTTGAGGCAGGAGTCAAGTTGGCAGTAGTAGAAGGAAACAGTGTGCATAGTACATATTCTCATCTAGATGAGACCACCGTAGACCAGCCATATTTTCTTTCCATTCCATGGCTCTAGAAGACATCTAGATTTAAATGTCATCTATTAGCAGAGTTCTGAAAAATTCACCGCTATGGTTATTGAATGACTAAATCCTGCTTGAATAAGAATATAGATTAAGGACTTTCATAAGTACCCCTGCAAAATAGCCAGGCTGCAGTCTGGGCTCCCTTCTGCACAGGTCTCTTGGGTGCTCAGGATTCTCTGTTCCTTCTGGGGATACTCCAGTATGTGCTGGCTCTGTGAGATTCTTGTCTCATATTCCTGAAGAACTGAGCTCCATTCTCAGTGATACTTGTATGGTTGAGATAAACATTTCTGCTGCTGTGTATGATACTCCTTCCATCTCCAATCCACATCTTGGTCTTGATTTTTTAAAATTTCATTTACTTTTGCTTCTAAACTTCTGGCTTGACACTAGATGAATCTTGGACTTAGTTTCTACTTATTGACTCCCTCTGTGTATTTTGAAATTATGGTAAAATAATTCTTATTAATTTCATAAATACAAATTACATCATTCCAGGAATATAGATTGCTGTTGAATTCAGCAACAAAAATTTTTCTCTACAGAAATAAATTTGACACTATATGAAACTCGGAAAATGCATTCAATTCAACGTTGGTCAGTGTCCTTCATTTATCTCATTTTAGCTTTTCTTTTCTGTACTTCAGTATCCTTACAGATATTAAGTATTACTTAGCACAGTAATGGACATGTAGGGTGGATTGTAGACTGTTAACATTCTATCTGATTCAAGGTGCCTTTAGACTTACGTACATAATGATGAATAATTAGAATAAGCAGGACATTTTTCTGGAATATAATTAAAGAAGACTGCTTAAAGCAAAACATATTCAAATATGACAAATAAAGTAAGTTGAAAATCAGAGTATCTGAAAGATATTGGCAATATTTATACTAAGGGAAAATTTCTGTAGTGTAGATAATGCTTCACAGTATATATTCGCTTGGAATTTTGATTTGTTGCTCTCTTTGGATGCTTCCTATTAGACTGTAACCTACATAAAGGAACAAACCAAGTCTGCTTTATTCAGTGCTAGCACATTGTAAAAGTTCATTAAATGTGAATACTGAATGGGTGCTCCTTAAGGGAAAAAAAATGAGAATAATTTCTGTCATCTCTGGTTCCACTTGCCTTCCGTTTTTTCCTGGACTTGTACCACTTGCACCGAGAACAAAGGAAAAAAATTTGCTATTTCTATTCAGGAAATAAGTTTCTGGCCCTGTTTTTCTCCTACTTGGAAGTTGTTATCTTTATACTCATAACCTGCAACAAGAACACAACTTAGACAGGTGTTTCCTATAGTGTATGCCACAAACTCCTAAAAAATAACATTGATTGAGAAAAGGATTTCAAAGTGAAAAAATGTATGGGAAACTAGAGGAAAGATCAAAAAACAAAGGTTTCTTTAAAGGAAAATTCTAAAAAATCCTTACTTGTGTTAGATGTAGGAATAACTTTTGCTCTATATAATATTTATACATTTTCATACTTGTTAGTAAACAAAGAATATCCTTTAAGGTTGATGTGGTGGGATGAGGTTGTCTTTTGTGTCTTATTCTCCATGGAGAGCTGGAAGAATCTCACACACATACACTGGAAAAAGCCTGTACCCTGGAGCAGGATTAGGGTGGTGGGTAAAGGGCCTGGGGAGAATAAAGGTACTGTATAGGGTTGGGGCCAACTGATTGAAAGACCAGTGAGAAAAGGAATGCCTAGATCACCAACCTAATTGAATTGATCAGTGACTTAACTGGAAATGTAAAATAATATTTTAAACCATACTGCTGATTCTGGACTAATAATAATTTCTTTTGGAAATGAAACATATTTTAGACATCATAGGCATTAAATAGACATTTCATTAATGCATAGTAAAATTAAAATATAATGTTTATTCTATTTTATAAATCATCCTACTTTGGATATAATAGGCTTTTTCATTTTTTAAGTTAAAGAAAAATTAAAATTTGGTAAAATATATCTTTTGGTGTATATTTCTGTGCCCCTTTGTATTCAAGCCTTCCCTGATTCTAAACTCCTACCAACCACAAATCTTTTACTGTGCATACACTTTGTCTTTTCCAGAATGTCATTTAAATGGAAGCACATAATGTGTAGCCTTATAATATGTAGACATTGGTTTATTTCACTTAATATATTGTATTTGAGATTTATCTTTATGTTCTTTGTGTTAGCAGTTCATTCCTTTTTATTGCTGAGTACCATTCTGTTGTATAAATGCACTACAATTTTATTCATTACTCAGTTGAAGGACATTTGGATGTTTCCATGTTTTTTTGCTAATTATGGATGAAGCTGGCATGAGCATTTTTGCATGTTTTTGTATGAACCTTCAAATAATATTTTCTATTTCTCCTTTCATTTGTGCTATTGTCATATATTTCCTTCCTGCAACCCTACAAGATAACAATCAGTTATCTTGTAGGGTTGCAGTCTAATAAAGTAGCCTCTAGATACATGGGGTTATTTAAGTTTAAATTAGTTGAAATTAAATAAAATTTAAAATTCAATGCCTCAGTAATACTTGACAAATCTTAAGTGTTCAGAAGCCACATGTACCTAGTCTTACTGAACAGTATAGAAATAAAGCTTAATCATCATGGGAGTTCTACTGAACAGGGCTGTTTTAGAATCTTGAAAAAATAAGCAAAAAAAGAACAATACATTTATCTTATATTATTTCTGGCATTATTCATTTTTTCAGTAGATTGAAGTTTTTATTGAAAAATCATAGCTTCTGCTTGATTATTTTCCTTTAACATTTTTTACAGTGCAAGTTCATCACATAATAAATTTTCTCAGTTCTTGTTTTTCTGAAAAATGCTTTGCTTTTTCATTTTTGGAATATATATTTGCTGGACATAGAATTCTTGGTTGATGGAGGTTTTTTTTTCTCCCCCTTTCATCACTTTAAAAATGTCACTCCATTGTTTTCTGGCATACATAATTCCTGATGTATATATACTGTAATTCTTATCTTTGTTATTCTGTATGTAATGTGTCTTTTTTTCTCTGGCTGTCTTCAAGATTTTTTGCTTATTTTGTTTTTCAGCAGTGAATGTGATGTCTGTGTATTATTGTATGTATGAGAGAGAGAGAGAGGGAGAGAGAAAAAGAGAGATATTAAGCTATCTTGTACTCTCTGAGTTTCTTGGATCTATGGTTTTGTGTCTTTGGTTTTTCAAAATTCTTGGCCATTATTTCATTGCTCTAACAAATAACAAAAAATGGGGAAGTGGCTTTGAAACTGAGTAACGGGCAGAGGCTGGAAGAGTTTTGAGGTGCATGCTAGAAGAAGCTTTTACTGTTATAAAAGGACTTTTAAAGGTAATTCTGGTGAGGAAGAAAAGAGAAGAGCTGGAGAGAAAGCCTCCATTTTCTTGGAGAATACATAAGTAATCATGAACAGGATGTTGGTAGAGATATGGCCATTGTCATGCAGTCTTAGACAGAAATGAGTAGCATATTATTGAAAATGGAGAAAAGGTGATTCCAGTTATAAAGTGGCAAGGAAATTGGCTGAATTGTGTACATGTTCTAGTGTTTTGTGGAAGGTAGAACTTATATGCAATGAAATTGGATATTTAGCTGGTGAAATCTCTAAGCAAATTATGGAAGGAGTTTCTTGGTTCCTTCTGACTGCTTATAATAAAATGTGAAAAAAGAGAAATGACTTGAAGATAAAATTATTATTAAGCAAATAGAAACTAGAACTTAAAGATTTGGAAAATTCTCAGCCTATCTATATTGTAAAAAAATGAGAAAGCATGTTTGGAAGAGAATACTAAGTGTGTGGTCAAGCAATAATTTGATAAGGAGATTAGAACAGGTATAAACTTTAATCTTAATCAGACACTCCATTAGGAAAGCTGCCAGTTTGAATTGAAAGGGAAAGAGATGGGATGGAATGAAGAAAAGCTGTTGGATTTCTTGGATTCTACAAGATGGGAACATAGAGCTATTCAGCTGCAAACTTGCGCTGTTCTTTAAGACAAAGGAAGAATGACTGCTAAGGTGATTCAGGGATCATCAAGGCAAACTCCTTGGTTTCAAAAGGGGGGGACTAATGCTTTGTTTTAAATAGACCAGATGCTCTCAACAGTCACGATGGCCTCTACCCAGTGAAGTGGGGGCCAAGCCATCTTGCAGACCCCTGGGTGTAAGACTCCTGCCTGGCAGAGCTGCAGCAGCAGGAGCACCACCCTAGTAGGACCTAAAGAAGAAAGAAAGCCAAGGAGGATTATTCTCAAGCCTTCAGATATACGTAGCTTGCCTTCCTAGAGTTTGGACTTACTTGAGACCTATCACCCCTTCCTTCTTTCATACCTCTTCCATTTGGAAAGGGAATGTCTATCCTATGCTTGTCACACTATTGCATTTTGGAAGCACATAACTTGTTTGTTTTTATAGGTTCACAGCTGGGGAGAAATTTTGCCTCAGGATGGGTTTTACATGGAATCTCATCATATCTGATTTAGATGATATTAGATGAGACATTGGACTTTAGACTCTAGACTTGATGCTGGAAAGCATTAAGATTTTTGGGGCCATTGGGGTGGAATGAATGTTCTTTGCATGTGAGAAGGATATGAGTTTTGTGAGGCCAGGGACAGAATGCAATGGACTGAATGTGTCCCTGCAAAATTGTTATGTTGAAATCCTAACCTCTGATGTGATGATATTAGAAGGGATGATATTAGAAGGGAGGTAATTAGGTCATGAGGATAGAACCATCATGAATGGGATTAGTTCCCTTATTAAAAGGATGCCAGAGAGCTTTCTTGTTCTCTCTCTCTGCCATGTGAAGATATAGGGAGAAGTTAGCTGTCTGCTACTTGGAAGAGAGGCTCATCAGAACCCAACCATGTTAGCATTCTGATTTTGGATGTCCAGCCTCCAGAACTGTGAGAATTAACTTTCTGTTGTTTATAAGTTACACAGACTATGATATTTGTTATAGCATCCCAAATTAAGACACATTTTATGGCATCAACTCAAATTCTGAGGTCTAATTATTGATTGGCAGCCTCATCCACATTTGAACCTGATTTAGATAATTGTGGATGAGGGTTCCATATAAAGAAACCTGGGCTAGTCTCCTAGAGATGTGATACAGCCAATAGCAAGCTCATCTGGTCACATTTCCCATGACAACCTAATTATGCTATATTCATTATTTTAATTTTGACAATACCTTCAATTCTTCAACAGAATTTTGTGATATCATTTGACTTTCCTTTAGTATGAATCCTAAATAAAAGTACGAACTCAGGCACTGAAAATATATGGTTGTATTTCATGAAGTGGCATCAAGAATATGTTTACATTAAGCCTTTCAACTATAAAACATGCAAAAATACAAAATGTAAGACTTTGAAAGAATGTTAGAGCCCCAAAAATATGTCTGAGTGACCCCCTGTGTATACCAAATGCAGTTATAGAAATACTCAATGAGAATGAGAAAAGAAATATCTTAAACCCCATTACTACCATTAATTCTAAATTAGAGGTGGGAACAATGAATGCATCAGAACCACTCAAAGAAGTGATTCACCACTGATTGTCTTATATGAAATTCTTTCAAAGACAAAACATCCAGCATGTCAATTTTGGAAAAAGTTCTCTGGTATTTTGTAACTGTTACCAGTTGAGAATCCATATTCTGGTTCAAGATGTACATTTTCCCAGGTGAAGTCTCTTACATTAAATGAAGAACTCTCTAAACTTAAAGGAAGCACTCTGAAAAATTAATATAGGCTGCTCCATTACTGAATCCCTTGCCTTTTCTAATATTTCTTGCCTTCTTCTGATTCTCGGTTTGGCATTATCTCTGGACTTTGGAGTTACAACTTTATCTGGGAGAGGTTTTGATGTTGTATCATAAATCACTGCTGCTTGATATCACCTGCCTCCAAAATCATCTGATATTCATTTACTTTTTCTGATACTTATACAACCATTTCTTGCACTCTGTTGAAACCCAGCTTCACTGTGTTATAATAACATTATTTTTTCCAAGTTCTATCTTTCTTTACATAACAGAATGAAAGAATGTTTTAATTTTTACCATTTTATAGTGAATTTGTTTTTGAGAGCAAGAGAATTGCCTCTTGATAAGAGGTGCTATAGTGCTTAACTATTAAGAACACATGGCTCTATGGGCACAAGCTACCTTAATGTTGACGACTCTGGTAATGACACCCCTTCCACTCTCAAGACCTTAGAACATCCTGATGAGAACTTCCTTTTCCACATAATGACTTTCTTAAAGTATTACAGAATTCTCTGCCTCCAAAGAATCAGGTGGTTTTTACATTCTTATTCTACTACATTGTTGAACCAAGAAGAAAGGTGTGTGGTCCTACTCCAATAACATCAAATCAAAAGAAAGAATGCTCTATGTGGCTGCCCTCCCAGCAAAAGGTAAACAAAGTATGTTAATTTTAAATAGAAGCAACCACAAAATATGTTGACTCACCAAAGTGTCAAATACCTAACCACATTTAAGTTACATCAAAAGCAGGATTTATCATACCGTTATGTTAGCATAGTCTTCCTCCGGGCCCCAAATCTAACTCTACATGACCTGTTAATAGAACAGACAAGCTTTCTAATCCAGGAATGGCTGGTAATAATGGATATTCTAGCCAATTTCACCGCTTATGACTTTAAAATGATGTGACACTTGGATGACTCTTTCCAAGTGCAGAGGTTGGCATTGAAGAGACACATCCCAGTTTCCGCCCAAAACGTTTCCAGTACAGTGAACTTTACATCAAAGACAAAATAACAACACAGGGGCAGCATGGACTCTATCTGTATTTACATCTTTATTCATTGGCTTTTCAACACTAGAGTTGGTGCCTGGCACAGAGTATCACCCAACACAGGTTTATTGAGTTCTACTAAATAGAACTTGTTGCAAACAGGAACCTCTGTTTCCCTCACCCCTTGCCTTTAAATCATTCAACCACAAATATTTAATAAGTGCCCATCTGCACCAGACACTGTGCTAGATACCGGAGATCCTGCAATGAACAAATAGACATATTTCCTGTACTCATTTAGCTTATAGATTGCTTTTCTGTGTCACATACTTTGGCTGCATCTTTAACGTCACTGGAAAAATATTGTGCAACCAGAGAGTCCTTTGAGGAACCAGGGCCTTAGGGACTTTAATCATTTGTAACTTAGTTCTCCAAAAATGACTGACAGGTGGACCAAACTAGATTAGCTGTTTCTGGAGGTGATTATTTAGCAATTCCTACTGGGAGGGCAGCACCTAGAACATTTTTTTCTTTGAATCTTTAGATAAACAATCCTGTGGAGAAACATGTCCTCAAGTTATTTATTATTTTTTCCAGAAAATACTTGAGAGTGATATGCTTTTTTAGCTTTTACATATCTGATAACATTTTTCTGTTGTCTTTACATAAAAATGACAACTTGACAGGATACAGAATTTATCAATCATAATTTTTGTCTCATATCTCTATAGGTAATTTTCCATAGTTTTCTGACATTTATTATTACAGAAAAGTTTCGGAATAATCTAATTTTTGTTCTTTATTTTTATCTTTTTCTTTTCACATTTGTTAAATTTTTTATCACGAAAGAAATTTAAATTAAAAAATTTAGCAACACACAGTGCACACACTGTATATTTTTCTTTGTGAGTCTCTTATTCTCGTCACCTCAAAATTTTGTTTTTAATTAGAAAAATTTTTTCTGTAAGTCATTGAATACTGTCTTTGCTCCATCTATTATTATTCACTCTTAGCTTGGATCTCTATTCTCTAAAGTGACAATTTATTCTTTCTCATTTTCATGTTTTTATTCTTTTTCTTCATCAAATTTATGTTTTGTATTACCAATTGGACTTCATGCTTTTTTTAGGGTAGATTTTAATTTCAAAGCTGCATTTTTGGTCTCCTTATAGTCACATGTTAACTTGTGACCATTGATGGACAGCCAAACCTTATATAACACCTTGCACTCCTCAGCTTGTTATGACTCAGCTAGATCATCCAGATAGGGTGTGGGTAATCACCAAGGTCTTGGTTAAATGAGTAATGCATGTACATTGGTGTTGATTCCACAGAAATTTATACAAGGTGGGGAGAGAAGCTACCTGGTTTCTGCTTCCAGAAGGACTCCAACACATGATATTAATGAAAAATCTATCAAAATCCTCATTCCATGCACTCAAATAGCAGCCAAGTCAAAGATGAGATTCTGAAGCATTATAACAAAAGCACTCACACGGTGCTAGGGGAACCCTCTTTCTCTGAAGTGCCTAAATGAAGAGGAGGGAAGATTTAAAAATGCATGATTATCAGTAAAAAAAAAATGAAAATTATTTGTTTATCTTCAGAGTTTAGAATAAGCACGTTTCCTGTATATTACTTAAATGATATAGATAAGTTTCATAGGATGGTTTGAAGAGGATTCAGAAAACATTTTAAAGCCATTTTTCTTCACTTGCCATTATAGATAAAAATTACTGGCTCATGGGGCAAAGAAAGGAATAACGGGAAAAATATAAACAGTACAGTTTGATGTCCCTGATATATGTAGTGTGAGGGAGATCAAGGGGGTGATCAGGTGGTCCAAGTCCAGTATGGAGCTGGCTGAGCCAGATGTAAGGGAATGGGGAAAATCACCCTATTAACATTGTGAATAATGGATAGAATGGAGGCAGAATGAAGGAAGGCAGAAAGCTTATTTAGGAATGGATAATTCAAGTGAGGAATTGACTTACTGTGCTGACAGCGTGGATAGAGAAGGAGTGAGAATTTTTAGAGACATTTAAATTATAGAATGAAAACAACTTAGCAAATGATTGATTGTAAGAAAAACATATAGAATGAATTTAGGACTACTTCCAGTTTTTGGATTAAGTGACCAAGTTAATATTGAAATGAAAAGGAATATAGGAAAAGGGGGAAATTTTGAGGCAATAGTTCAAAAGAGGCACCAAATATGGAATATAATAAATTCATTTTTAACTTCTTTATAACAAAATTAGTTTGAAGTGATTATTTCACAATGTATATTATGCACCTTAAACATACACACTCTTTAATTGTCAAATATACTTTAATTAAAAAATAATAAATATAAGATTCCCAGGTAGAAATATTGAACAGGATGTTAGAAATATCTATCTATCTATCTATCCATCCATCTATCTAGACTTTTAGGGAGAAGATTAAAATGAAGATCAAGATTCTGAGGTCATCAGCATATTAGTATCTGGAAAGATGCCACTAGAAGATGCTGGGCACTGTTTTAGGTACAAAAGATACAATAGTAGAAAGAGACACCAAGTCCTTCTGGCAAAGATTAAATTCTATCAGGTGAAGAAAAGCAATAATCAGATAGATAAACACAAGATATTTAAAAAGGCTATCAATAAAATCTACAACTAAAGGACACGGGGAGCACTAAAGGGAGGGAAGGGCACACCTTTAACCTGTATTTGGGTGAAGCAAAGACATAAAGTGTAACTAGAATGTTTGTACTCTCACAATACCTTGGAATAATAATAAAAAAAAGGCTATCAATAGATTGCTAAAGGATGCTAAAATTTAAGAGTCAAATGAACAGAAAAAAAAAATATTTGCCAAGAACCAAGAAGGAGAAATAGATCCAAGTAGATTCAAGAAAATCAAGTGCCAGAAGAAGTCAGATGTTGAAGAGGAGTACTCAAAAGGACCAATGCTAGAGGTATTAAACAATCACTAAATTTTCCTCTTGTTAAAGGGGCTAGAGCCCTGTCTTTGCATAAGAGCAGCCAGAGTGAGCATATGGGATTCTGGTTTTGCCATTCTGATTACTGATTTTAAAACAAATTTTACCATATTTCTGATCTTTCATTTGTAAAATGTTCCTGTGAGTAAAACTGACTAATTCCAAAGGAATTAAACTCATATATTCTTTGTCCAAGTTAATTGAAGATGTCTTATTTCCCAGGCAAGGAAAAACTTTATCTCTCAAGCCATGTTGAAGGTAATAGATATATCCCAATTTTGCTCTCTTGGAATTAAAAAAATATTTTTTTCAGTCACAATACTTATGTATTTCTCCGTTTGTAACTATTTTTTTCTTAAAAATACTATTGTCTGTTCACTTGCAATGATCTTAAAAGTAAACTAGACTGTTTTCTGTTCCTAGAACTATGATTATAAGTCCACAGTACCAAATTATTATATTTTTATTTATAATGCACTTATTTGTCTTAGATATTGAATGTGATACTGTCAAGATTCTTGTGATTCTACCATTTGATCCAGCAATCCCATTACTGGCCATCTACCCAAAAGAACAAAAGTAGCTCTATGAAAAAGACACCTGCAACTGAATGTTTATAGCAGCACAATTTGCAATTGCAAAGATGTGGAAACAACCCAAGTGCCCATCAATACATGAGTGGATTAATAAAATGTGGTATATATATATAAAATGTGGTATATATATATAAAATTAATAAATTAATAAATGTGGTATACATATTAATTAAAATTAATAAATTAATAAAATGTGGTATATATATATAAAATGTGGTATACCATGGAGTTCTACTCAGCCACAAAAAACAACAGTGATCTAGTACCTATTGTATTATTCTGGATAGAGCTGGAACCCATACTACTAAGTGAAGTATCCCTAGAATGGAAAAACAAGCACCACATGTACTCACCATCAAATTGGTATTAACTGATCAACAAACATTTAAGTGCACATGTAGTAATAACATTCATCAAGTGTTGGGTGATGGGAGGGGGGAGGATGGAATGGGTATATTCATACCTAACGGGTACAACGTGCACCATTGGGGAATAGACATGCCTGAAGCTCTGACTCGGGTGGGGCAAAGGCAATATATGTAACCTAAACATTTGTACTCCTGTAATATGCTGAAATAAAAAAAAAACAGATTCTTCTGATTCTTCTAGTATATGCATGTGATTTTGTGTCTCAAATTCATTATTTGGTTTTTTTCAATGTTTTTTAGAATAGAATCAGTGTGAGAAGTTTTCATCTTGAATGCACTTCATATGTAATTATATTTTAAATTCTGTCAGGTTTTACTAGTACTGTTAATGCATTTAAGTGTGCATAAAAACCCAATCTTTTCCATCCATTTCTTTTTTCACAGGAAAGAATTGTAGTGTCAGGATAGTTATTTTCTGAATTAGCTGCAATCCTGGAAGAAGCTTCTTTATGGTGTGCATTTTTTAGAAATGGCAGGTAACAAGTTTCATAGTGGGCAGCATCACTTTGAAAACATGATTATTAATTTTTTTCTGAGCAAAAGTGAAATAGATAAAGAAATTAGTTCGGTAGAATGAGAGCCTAAACATTTTTGTAGTTATTGCATGGTGTGAGATGGAAAATAAAATGGGTAAGGTTACAGCCAAAATTCATTCTCCCTGGAAAGTTTTCACTGTAAAACATGGCAAATATATAATGAATTTTTTTTTCCTTTTGAACTTGAGAGGGCACCAACTCTTCACCTTGTCAAGTGCAGAGAGAAAAGAATGGCCTTTTGATGGGCTCGTGCCACACTGAGCTACAGAACTTCATCATTAACAATCCTATCGTGATGAAAAAAATGAGTGGAAGAATTTTATTATATGGCTTCTAAGTGTTTCTAACAAGAAAAATCTCAGTAATGTGCATAGACAACTACTGTCTCACAAAACTATTGCCCGAGAGAGAGCACAGGCCATTTGCACTCACTCTTATCCTTGTTGTTGATCTTTCAGAGCAACGTTAGGGAATTATTTTTCTTTTCTTCAAAATTTGCTCATTTTGTAAAAGAGAAGACTTCATGCTTCTTGTAAGAAATAAAATGGTATTGTTTTAGCATTTTGCCAAGTGATATAGGACGATATGAGAAATAATCACATTCAGAAACCTTGAGACTCTATGAGGAACTTTCTATAACAAGGCAAAGTAATCCTGTATCTCCTACCGAGGATTTTGCCCTGAACTTCAAAACCTATTCCTCCTGAGATACATGAATTCTATGGAGATATTAAGTACATTGGCCTAGTGTAGGTTACCCGATCTTAAAGTTTGCTGTGGATACTTCAGCATAAATCATACAATTGAATCGTAGATTGTCACTGTGCAATGTGGAGAAAGGGTGCTGGTGCCAGAAAGTCTATTTGTCAGCATGTCTAGAGGTAACCAGCTTGGTCCTACGCTTTAGATCCTTTTAAGTCAGGGTGCTAGCTCCTGGGATCAGAGTAGATAGCTGAGAATAGAGGAAGAAGTGAGGGGAGAGAGAGACAAAGTGAGCAAATGGGCTTAGGGTCTTTTACTTTCACATTGTCAATTCTCCCTCCATTAACTCAATGGACAATGTAACATTCTTAAACCTGTTCAATTTACTGCACTGTCTCTTCTTTTCCCCCTTTGGAGAATAGTTAGGGAGGTTCAGTAAGTTAGGTAGGAAAAACAGCTTTGAGATTTCCCAAGAGGCTAATCAATAACATATGTTTTTCATATGAGCCTTATAATTGGGTTTGCTTTGGTTTTGTTGGATGTGTGATTCACAAGTTCCATTTAACGGAATGAAATGCATTAAAGTTTTATTCTTTCCCCCTAAATTACCTTACTTGTATTTAAAGTCAATTTCTTTTCATGGTTAAAAATCAAGATCTCACATTTTTTTCTATTAGAAAAATAGATCATTCTAGACTATAAATTATTGGCCTTAGAAATGAATGTTTATTATAAGCTTTGGGAAGGACAGATTTCATGGTATCTCTTTTATTCCTCATTGAAAAGAATGGACCTGTTATTACAAAATACTTCCCTAAACACTTTGAATTCTAATTATTTAACCCTTTGAAACGTTCTGTTTTTACACCATCTGTGTTCTAACACGTATGTTTAGACTTTTCATTTTCTTCTTTACGTGGGAGGAAACAAACAAAACATGAGATTGTTCTGCTGTGGACAGAACTCTGGTGCTGAGATTGCAGGATTAACAACCTCAGCATTCTAAGCAAGTGTTGTTTTTCTCTCCAGAATTCAATTGTTGCAGAGGTAGAAATAAAAAAAAAAAAAAACTTTTCCAAAATATGCCCCAGAATTTGGGATGACATTGTACTCATATTGTACAATGCAAACAAAATACAAAATAATCTTCAAGTTGATGTCAATTTGTCTTCGAGAGACTAGAGAAATTCAATGCTTTCTCAAAAGAAATAATACACAATTTAATTCTATTTTAATAGAGAACCAAATGAGATATGATTTTAAAAACTTAAAACACAATTAAAAGAAATAACTCTAATTTATTTGGGATTATATTTAATGTTTACACATTTAATTCATGCAAAAATATAAACAAAATGGACTTAGCAATTGTATTAACTGGCAAACATTGAAGAATATATGGAAATAGTGAAATGTCAAAGACAGCTTTTGTGCTAGATGTAGAATCTTAACTTTTCCTTAGCTATTGCAGGGGTCTTTAATGAGTAAAAGACATTTTCAGTTTGAGGGGATATTGCGTGCTGATTGATTTAGTGATTTTGTGATTTACTCATCTTGAAGTAAAAAAAGTTACTTTTTTATTATTACCTCTTACCTAGACATCCTCAGTCTTTGTCAGGTATTTGCAGGCTTGAGTTATCATATTTAAAGTAATTCCCTGGGTATTATCCTTAATAAATCTATAATTTGTGCCTAGTTTTTCCCACTTCTCCAAATTTCAGAGTTCAATAGTGAGAAAACAGGTTACAGTATCTAAGAGTAAAAAATATTATATATGGCAATGTGATTCCAAAAACTTTGAGTATCTTATGGGCCAGAGTTATGGTAATCATTCCTTGCATGTAAGACTTATTATGTAATCATTTCTTTTACCCTGCGATGGATCAAGGTCCCAGCAGAAAGACGATGCCACATATAAACTGGATTATTTGAAAATCATTTTAAGGCAATCTATTTGAAAAGGTATATGCATGTAATAGAGAACAACAAGAGACAGTGGAGTACCCAGGAACTGGTGAGGGAAGGTTGACATTACTTCTAAATAGGAACAAGGAGTGTGTTTGCCAGAAGCTGTCAATAGAGTGAAGTGTCTTGAGAGAGGGTAGCCTGACAGGAACTGAGACCTCTGGCCATGAGCCACAGTCAGCCCATAGCAACCCCACAGAGAGGAGCTCAGGAGTAAATGCAATAACCTTGTTCTTCTGCCCTCTTCCAATTGCCTACTTGTGTTCTCCAATGGCTATCCCCATCCAATTCAAAACACTGGTGCCATAGTGTGGAGAACAGACATGTAGGAGCATAAATATGTTATCTAGCACACATCCCAATCTAAAAATACCACCACCCTGTGGTCTGCATTTTGACTGTGAATATGGAATATATATAATTGAAGAATAATTTTTGCCTTAGATTCAGGAATACTTAACTATGTCTTATAATGCATGACGAACATAATTTCTAAGTCTCTCACCCTCCCACTCTCACTCAATCTGACGCCCCCTTTATTTTTCACTGTTCTAGCTTTCAAACCAACTTTTCTATCATTACCTCATTCAATGACATGTACTGGGCATACTCTTTGATTGAGACACTGTGTTGGGTCTGTGGGTAAGGAGATGAATAGAACTCAATCTCTGCCCCTGTACTGTCTAGTAGCCATGATGAATATACAGATGAAATCTCCCAATTTTATAGGTTAGCAAGAAAGATGTGAACAAAGATTCACAGGCCTGCATCTGCAGAGTGTCTAATTTACAGCCACATTTCATAGAAAACAAAAAGGTTTGAGTCTGCCTTCAAGGCAATTTTGTTCCTCCTTATTTAAATTAATAAAATGGCAAACTGATTATTAGTAGGCTTCTTCTATGAGTCTTCATGCAAGAAATATAGGCTGGCATGTAAACCCAGTTATTTAACCTCTAGAAAATCCATTTTTCATTTGATTTTGGTTAATGTGAATCTATCCTGGAAAGACAGACCCGAAGTTAATGTAATAATCTTTAAGACTTCAAGACTTGGATAGGATTCTGCAACAGGATTATTTCTCTAAGCTATTTTAGGCCATTTTTAGAGTTCTCTTGGGAGGAAGTGTGCAAATGCTTTCAAAGCAAGTGCTCACATACTCCAACATTCAGTGCATTAATTTCTTATTTAAATTATTATACTATTAGCATAACATGAAAGAAACATGGGTGAATTATAAAAGCATAAAACGTGAGAAATTGTGTGTGCGGGAGAGAGTGAGAGAAAGAGAGAATTGTAGATTATAAGTACTAGAAATGTGATAGAATTGCCAAAATTTATGAAATTAATTATATATACTGTGAATTATAAATCAGAGTTTAGTCTGTTTTATAGCAATATGAGATGAAAAATTATTCACAGAACAAAATATAAAAATAAAACAAAGGAAACTGTGAACAATGGAAGAATTTGGAAAGGAATCACTATATTCTAGGAGTTAAAAGAACAATCATGTAAATAAAGAATATTAGCACCATGGAGAGCGACACATCCCTTCCCTCTTGGTCATCTCTGTGACCTAGGATTAGGTTCTGTTCCCGATCCTATTTCTAATAATTTAATAGACCTGTGCAACTTCTTTCTTCCAGAAGTGAGATATTTCATATATAAAATAATAAAAATGGGCTTTTAAACTTATTTTTAACACAAGAAGTCTTTATTGTCTTGTATAGAAGCCCATGATTAGGGTAACTGCTTTTGTTTGAATGTTGGTGCTGGGAACTTAACTATGCTAACTACCTCCGCTTTCCTGTCCCTGCCTCCATGGCCTCTGATACAGCTTCAAAAATCACTAGTTTGAAAATCATACAGTTTGAAAATCATTAAACCAATGATCTAAAGAATTCTTTGAGTTATAACATTCTTGAGATAAAAGCAGGAGTAGCATGACTGAATAGTAAGCTTGTCTTTAGTATTGCTTGTAAAGAGACCCATCTTCCTTTTTTGCAACACCAACAAAGAAGCGTATTGTCTGTCCGTAAATTGCTTCCCACACTTGAGGAAAGGAAATATCTGAACCTACCATTTACGGAGAGCTAACCATACTTAATTTTCTAAAGGGCCACATGTGACTTGCTATGCGTGGGTTTGCTTCTGGGTCAGGTATGTCCTTTCATGCACTACTACAGAGAACTAACTTATCTATCTGCACAAATTTTTAACGGCTTGTAAATTTTTATCACTCCTGTTTATACATTTCATTGTTCCGTTTATAGCATGTCACTTGAATTAAAGTACCAGAGCTAAGGATCATATTTAAATTTTTTATTTACAAAGGATACTGCCCACCTTGCAATTTCTTTTAGACAGAACTAATTATTTTTTTGTTAGTTTTTTTGGTTTCTTGAGCCAACCTTATTTGAATGCTTAAGAACTAACATCAATTTTCCACTAAGTAATGTCCAGGAATATGTTCAAAGCATATGTAGTATTTATATAAGATATTAATTTTTAAAGTACACATTTTTATGCATGTGCCAGATAGCTGTGACTATTCCTGAAACATAGCTGATATCCAAAACAGATATGAATTCACATCAATTCATGACTATATACAGGAATGTCCCAAACATTTAGTTTATCTTAGTTATATGTTTCCAAATTCTCCAAATTTTTCAAATTTTAATGTTTCAGGTAACTGACTCTTTATTACAAATAAGTTTTAACATGGTATAGAATGATAGCTATTTTATTCTCCTTTAATGATTTTAGGTGACAGTGGTTATCCTTTGAAAAACTACTTAATTACTTCTTTGTCTCATCCCTAGACTCCTTCTGAAAATAGAATCAATATAAGTTATAATGGAACTCAATGAGTGACTAGAATGATAATGAAGAATGCATTAGGAATCTTTATAAATGGAACATGAATGCCCAGTTCAATCTAGTGGAGCCTCACCATGCTGTCCTTCAGATGTTTGAAAACTCTTATTTAACAAGGCTGTTAAATGTGGCCTATCTTTTAAAAGAAGCTGCAAAAATTAACCCACCAAATGACTGAAATAAATGAATATGAAGATGTATACTTTTGCAAAATTTGTTCCAAATAGAATATAAGAGCTAAAATATTGGGTCAAGGTGTTCATCTTGAAGGGAGAAAAAAATTCTTCTATCATATTTGGGTAACTATTTTTATTTTAGAAATAAATTAAGTTTTGCAGTAAATACTAGGAAAAAATATTACTTTTGACTGAGACATTTCTTTTTTTTTTAAGCAGAGGCTGGAGATATTATAACTGTGAAGTTTCACTTGAGGATATGTCTAGTGGTTGAGGTATGAAAGAGGCCTGAAAGTAAGTGCCCAATGTGTGGTTATTGATTTCTCTCTTAGAGACTGATATGAACCTTACATCTCAACAGAAGGCATTTTTGCTTTCTCCTCTACTCATTCACCTCTTTGGGGGAGTGACAAAAGTATGTGCTACTTTTTATTGCTTTCTTATACTTCT
The DNA here is from genome assembly GCA_963575035.1 of Avahi laniger. Taxonomy (NCBI): domain Eukaryota; kingdom Metazoa; phylum Chordata; class Mammalia; order Primates; family Indriidae; genus Avahi; species Avahi laniger. Next base: position 3,262 of record CAUYSK010003718.1, on the reverse strand, counting down.
TGTAAACTCTTTTAATGTTATCAAATAGCCAGAAAAATAAATAAAGAAGAAATATGTTGAAACACTCTGATAGTGTTAGACTGCTTCTTTGGAGTAAGCTAGGAGAGTTTTCAAAATTCCCCCATACTGCTGGGTAGAGGAAACAACCATCCTAAAATTTGAGGGCTTACTAATGAAGCCATTTTGCCAATAGAGTACCTAGATGTTGTTCATTGAAAAATGAGTGTAATATTTTAGTTTGTGGAATCTCTATCTATATATATCCAAATATACATATCTGTTATATATGTATATAATTTGAAACATTATAATATTCACTATATATTATACAATTTAATACATATGATATATATCTTTGAGATATATATATATTTGAGAAATATATATAATGCATGCCAAATAATGACATTTAAAGATAAAAATAATAAAGTAATTTATTCTTTGATTCAGATAGAAGGATCTTAAAATGATATCCTTGTTGATCAAATCAAATACCAGCCCTATGTCTTCCACTGATGATCTAGATTTTTGACCTTAGAAATATCACTCAGGTTTCTTTACTAAATTCTCTTTATCTGTAAAATGATGTCATGTCAAAAATCAATGATTACTAACCTGTGGGCCATGAGTTCTTGAGGGTTGCAGAGTTATTTTTTAAAAGGTCTCAATTCCAAATAGGCTCCAATCTTTATTTATAAATAGTCTAAAGATGACATTTAACATCATTAGACCATTTAATATAATAAAATTTAGAATGTATGTATTTAACATAATAAAATTTATTAGAATGTATTTAATATAATAAAAATTTTCAAGAAAAATGTCTCAACTTATAATAGCTATTTGTTCTAATGTAATTACTTGATCAATTGAAACTATAAGCATCTGCATATCCATAAGATTTTTCGTTTTGATCCTAAACAGGTCCTCATACTTGAACAAGTTTGGCAATCACTCGAAAAGATTACCCTTCAAGTTAAGTCCTTTCCAACATAATACAGTAAGTCCTCAAATAACATCATCATTTTGTTCACCCTTGTTTCATTTTAACGTTGATAAGGAAAGGAAATCAACTCCAAGCTAGTGCCACTCTCTGTGGAGCACATTCTCTCCATGTCTGCGTGGGTTTTCGCCAGCTACTCTGGCTTCCTTCCATATCCCAAAGGTGTGCCAGTGAGGTGAATTGGTGGATCTAAATGGTCCCGCCTAAGTAAGTGTGGGTGTGTGAGTGTGCCCTGCGATGGAATAGCATCTCATCTGGGATGGGTCCCCACTTTGTGCCTTGAGCTGCTGGAATGGGCTCCTGCCACCCATGACACTGAACTGGAATAAGGGGATAAATAATTATCCTATTTATTTTTATTAATTTTTCTTTATGTATAGCTCACATTTATTTCAATGTTTAATATTGGAAACATTTTGGCCTTTACGTAGAAATTTTTTGATGTTTTTGTGACCACAAATATGCCACAGGAACTTAATTCTTGATAATATCAAATAACCTACAATAAAATTGGTTTCATTATATGTTCTTTCATTTAGAATTATAGTTTTCAAGAACCTATTGATGACATTGAGAATTTACCATAGTCTATTATTTTAGGATAAATTCTTCATGTCTATTATGACTCGACTTAACATATTAACTGCCATGTGAGTTGTATTTAACTCATGCTAGTTTTGAGCCTGGGGCCTCGTGAAGCATATGTAACTCATATGTTTCTTCACCTTGGGAGCTGCTTGAATTGTTTTTCAAGTTTCATGTAATTCACACACAGAAAACAATTAAAAAATTCACATTTTTCATTAAATTGGAAAGAATCATTTTGTTTTTTGTTTTTGAAGTTTTTATTCTATTTTTGTAATATAAAACACTGTGGCCCAAAGGAAAAAAAATTTTTTTCTAGTGTGGCAGTCAATGTGTTAAACAAAAAGTAAATCTGGTAAAATGAATTGTATCTTATGGAACAGTTTTGTAATATAAATCCTCTAAAACTTAAAATGTGATTCTTTTCTTGCCACTATTAGAATGGTCATGTTATACAATCTCTTGGTCTATTATATTTATAATGTTTGACATAAAAAGGACAATGAATCCCATATCTAAAGCATGGGAGGATTGGTGTAGTGTAGTCAGAGCAGCCCACTGATGATGTATGATTCATACACAAGTGGATGATGGCATAATTTTTAATATTGAATCTGATATTCATTCCATTCTTTAACTTTTTAGTGTCCAAATAATAATTAGGCATTTCCAAGACTGGTGCTCAAATTTCTTTCTTACCTCATGATAATAAAAAAGAAAAATTTTGTCATGATGTTTCTACCTCTACCAGGGCTCACCTTTGTGTCATAAATTTCTGAGGCATTATTATTCTAGAATCAATACAGTGTTACATTAATAAGTGTTCATTTTCAGATACCTCTCATAGAATTTAAAATTCTATTCTCCCTTCCCCAATTTTCTTCTAACTGGTACTGGAGGAAACCAGATTTGAAAATATCTGTGTGTTGGATACTTGTTGGAGTATCTGCACCCACAATGCCCTATTTCTAAGAACTATCATTTTAACCTGAACCCTGAATTTGTATATCCATATGTGTTGAGAGTGTCCTCAAAGAATTACCCATAGAGGATTAAATCAGGGCTTCATATCTGACACAAAATAGGATGATTGGATTTTTATTTGGAACTCTGGTTTGCTGGTGTATTAATCACTTTGGAGCTAGAAATTGTTATGAAATAGTGAGGTAGTTCTTATTTTCCCCAATACTCTTGGTGAAACAGAAATGGCCACTTTGCAGAGAGAAGGAAAGCAAAATGCAGTAACAAAAGGAAATGAAAAAACATAGAGGAAAACTGTCTTCTGAATTATTTTGTTTCCTTGATTCAGTAAATGTTGGTGGCACTTCCTCCTTTTAAATTTCATGAGTTACCCTTGTATCTCGCCATATATTCCTCCTCTTTCTTCCTTATACTTGTCTCAATGGGTGTCTGGTTCCTTGAAATAGGAAAAGTCTTCGCTGACTAATCCAGACTCCCATATGCTAGAGGATAGGCTCGTCCCAGCCCACTGTGGTGTCCCCAGTACTGCCATTTTGCTTCTGATGTTGGTATGTGGCCCATTCCTTTCAAGCTCCCTTGGAAATTATTCCACCTGTAAACAAGGCCTATTATCTCTTTTCTACTCCAAAGAATGATGTGTGTTTCAATTTCTTATTATTTTCATTCTCTCATACTGAAGTGGGGAAAATGATA
>CAUYSK010003716.1:0-23718 GCA_963575035.1 Avahi laniger | reverse complement strand
GGCTAGAGTGCCGTGGCATCAGCCTAGCTCACAGCAACCTCAAACTCCTGGGTTCAAGCGATTCTCCTACCTCAGCCTCCTGAGTAGCTGGGATTACAGGCATACACCATTATACCTGGCTAATTTTTCCCTTTTTAGTAGAGTCGGGGTCTCACTCTTGCTCAGGCTGGTCTTGAACTCCTGACATCAAGTGATCCTCCTGCCTCAACCTCCCAGAGTGCTAGGATTGCAGGCATGAGCCACCATGCCCAGCAGATGTCCCAGTCTAGAACTCACAGGAGAACTCTGAAGATCCTTGTACGAGTCATTTATGTATACATGGTAATTATAGATCAGTGTGTGAATGAGATTGCCTAAGGGAAACAATGTACAGGAACATAATGTTTCCACCCACCTGCAAATTAAAACAAAAAGAAAGAAAGAAAAAGAGAAAGTTGTAGGGAAGGAAGGCTAACTTGCAGGAAACCAACCCACTTCTATGTTTGCAGAGAGGACCTCTATGAAATTATAACTATATTATTTATATTACCTCATTGCAATTCCAACGCTGGGGTTGTCATCTCATCTGACAAATTAAAAACCCCTGTCTCGGATACTTTAAAGAATCTCAAATGAACACGAAAACTCTTTGAAAATTTAAAATACTATAATACTGCTGTTGTTGCTATTATCACTAATGTTATCATATCATTGTTGGCTGAGGAGGGAAGGAAAGTGAAGGAGAGAAAAATAACATTCGTTGTAAGCTTACTCATGCAGCAGGCTCCGTGCCAGCCGGTTTGCATTCTTAATCCCCGCTATCACCAGAACAAGGTAGGTGCTAAATGCCCATTTTACAGATGAGAAGCTAAAGTGAGGCTCAGCAAGGGGAAGAAACTGCCTAAATCTCAAAGTCAGGGCATATCAGAACTGAGATTCATACTCACATCTGACACTATGGCCTATGCTTTTTCTTTCAAATTTTCTTTTCTTCCCTACTGTGCAACCCCACTCTAACACACACAAAAGAAAAAAGATTCGTCAGTTCAAACAACGCAGTAAGATATCAAAGGGAATATCAAATATCCTAAGTCATAAAGGTCTGGCCCGGGCCACCTTTTCAGGCTGACAGAGCTGTTGTTCTGACACTGGGGAAATCAGGAAGCATGGCAGCTTGGGTCCTTGCAGCTTTGCTTCTGGGCGTGCAGTTTGGCAAACAGTGTTACATTATTTATTTACCCATAGATGTCGTTACAGATTTTTTTACAGGCAGGATTGGTGGCTGTTTTGTCTAAAGAGGTAGAAATTCATAAAATTCCCATCTCTGGGCCATGCCAGATCAAATCCTATTATATCAAAGATACTCCCAAACCTCAGCCAAGTCTTCTACCTTTCAGCCACTTTTCCTATAATGTAGGAACAATTTTCGATAGAACAGTGAAGGAAAACTTTGGACAGTATGGAGTGTAGATTGAGTGTAGTTACTCAGTAAGTATACCCTGAGAGCCTTAAACGCAGCACAGGATACAAATACCTCAAGGCCCAGTTCCTGCCCCCAAGGAGCTTACAGTCTAGATGCCATGTACTAGCTGTGCTACCAGGCACTGCACTGGAGCAAGGTCAGAGAGGTCACAGTGAAGGTCACAGCGACAAGGGTTATTGAAGATAAATTCCCAGGAGAAGAAATGCTTGAGCTTTGAGGAAAAAGCAGGGCTCAAGTGGGTGCCCAAGAGAACATTCCTGGCAGAAGGAACCGCATGATGAAAGGCACGAAGGCACAGAGGCGAGAACTGAGAAAGGCAGGTTTACAAACACAGCAGGGCCCTGGCACGGTGGCTCATGCCTGTAATCCTAGCACTCTGGGAGGCTGAGGCAGGTGGGCAGATCGTTTGAGCTCAGGAGTTCGAGACCAGCCTGAGCAAGAGCGAGACCTCCGTCTCTATTTAAAAAAAAAAGGAAAAATATTTTTTAAATTTAAAAATAAATAAATAAATAAAAAATTAGAAACACAGCAGGACCTGCCTGGGAGGAACAGGGACATGTGTCGGGGAGCAGTGGTTGGAAAATGGATTAGGGCCACTTAATAGAGGGCATTGCTGAGTCAACCTAGCCCAGGGTTTCTCAACCTGAACGCTATTCGCATTTTAGAACAGACCGTTCTTTTTGTGTGTGGGGTGAGGAAAACAGGGGAACCTCCTTTGCATTGTACGATAGTTAACAGCACCCCAGTTTCTACCCTCACCCCTAGTTGTTGTCCTTCCCCTCAGGTTTTGACACAAAAATGTCTTCAGACATTACCAAATGTCCCCTGGGAGGCAAAGTCACACAATGGATTGAGAACCATTGGGTTAAGACATTGGGATAGTGTGTGTAATCGGTGTGTGATTTTCCTCTGGCTCGAAGGGTCTTTTGTGAGCTGACTTCCTTCTTCCACACTCCACCAGGGCTCCCATGCTCAGGGCCCTATGACGGCAACCTGCAGCCCCAGAGCAACCACCCTCCCGCCGGACTCCAGGGCCCAGTTGTGGTGGGTGGTGTCCTTATTCACCGGCCCCTCCTTCAGCATGCCTGAAAATGCCACTATGGGAGAAAGAAGAGGAGACACACAGCCAGCCGAGAGCTGACAAGGATGGCCCGGCCTCCAAGTGGAGACAAAACCCCCAAAACAAAGATATAAGCAAAAACATGTAGAAAGCTTAGAAGCAATTTTAATATTAACATCAAGAATGATGGGAAAATGTTCTAGTTCCTCCTGAACCTTGAGCCCATTAGCAATAAAACAAGACATTGTGATTGTCCCAGAGTCGGGCAGTGAAATGCTGGCCAATTAGAACTGGCATCAAGCCAACTAGAGCCCTTGATTAACGCTAGCTGGGATGTTCAAAGGATGACGTATTGTTTTCTTGCCCTCTGTGCCAGGCAAGTTGTTGATATAAGAGCTCTGTGAAAATGTTTACCATTATTCTGGCTTTTCCTAATTAGAGCTTTTGGAACCACAGACTTTACTCACGGACTTTGACACAGGGACTGGAATGTCAAGGGCAGTGTCGGATTGGAGTTCTGCGCGGCTGAGTGACCTCGCGGAGCCGAGGCTTCCACCTCCCTGTAGGCCTTCCTGCAACCTTGTTCCCTTCCAGTTTTTTCTGGAAAGAAAGGCTTGTGCAACATCCATGGTGGAGCCTAGGAATCTTTTCGAAATTTCCTATTACCGGGATGTTTGAAGGCTAAATCTCCATGACAATGACAGCTAGCTTCTACTGAGGATATACTGTCTTTACAGGTGTTGCGGTCCCACAGCAGGTGCGGCAGCTGAGCCTTGGAGATGGCTGAGGATCTGCCAAGGACACACCGATGGTAAATTGTGCAGTGAGAATTTGAACCCAGTTCTGTATGACTCTCAGATCCCCTTAACCTAACTTCCTCACTGCCTCCATATGCAGCAGTCAGGCCTGCACACGTGGAGCTTCTCCAGCCTTCACTAAAACCTCTCTCCACCGAGATTTGCTTTACGTTGAGCCTGGGGACTGGCAGCATCTTGTCTGAGTCCCTTCCCGGCCAGCTTCCTTCTGGTAGCAGCTGTGAACTCATTACTGCTTCCCTCTTGCTCCAAAAAGTGCTGCACTTTTCTTCGAAAAAAAAAAAAAGGCCGGGCTCAGTGGCTCAGGCCCATAATCCCAGCACTCTTGGAGGCCAAGTGGGAGAATCACTTGAGCCCAGGAGTTCGAGACCAGCCTGAGCAAGAGTGAGACCCTGTCTCTACCAAAAGAAAATAGAAAAAATTAGCTGGGCGTGGTGGCATGCACTGTAGTCCCAGCTCCTCAGGAGGCTGAGGCAGGAGAATAGCTTGAGGCTGGGAGCTGGAGGTTGTAGGGAGCTTGATCGCACCACTGCACTCCAGCCTGGTGACAGAGTTAGACCCTGTCTCAAAAAAAAAAAAAAGGAATAAGTGAAATTAATTATAATATTTGACATTTTATTTAGCTCAAGATATCCAAACTATTATTGTGTCAGCATATAATCAATACTAAAAATATTATTAATGAAATACTGTACTTTCTTTCTTGCACTGTCTTTGAAATCTGGGGTGTAGTTTACCCTAGCAGCAGCTCTCAGTTTGGAGCAGCCACAGTCCAATGGCCCAATAGCCACCAGGGGCTCGTGGCTGCTGTGTTGGACAGCACAGGTCCAGACCAATTTTAGCTCCATTCAGTGACGTATGGCAGCCTCCCCTACCTCATCCCCATCCTCAGGTCATTTCCCAGCTGATCCTAAATGCCACAGGGTGGGGGAAATGGGAAAAGGGCTGTTTTGCACACTGGACGTGCCCTGCCCTCCAGCAGCCCAGGTGACAAGAGACACAAGCAGATTCTACTCCTTCTCAAAACCCAGTGGCTTCCCATTGCATCCTCAAGAAAGTTCAAACTCTGTACTGCCACCTGGCACTGATTCACCTAACGTCCAACTTTATTTCTCACAACATCCCTACAGGAACTTAGCTAAAGCTGGGCCAAAACAACCCGGCACTCCACAAACGTGCCTTGCATTTCCCTGCCTCCATATCCTAGGATATGCTATCTATTCCCGGCTAGAAAGTCCTCACCTACAAAATCCTACCCAATTCTGAAGGCCCAGTTCTTCATCTCTTCCCTGAAGCCTTCTTTAGTGACTCCTGCTTGAAGGGTCTTCATCCTCCTCTGACATCTATGGCACATTTATCAGCAATAACCAGGTCAATTGGTGTCGTATTTCAGGACATGCCTATTTACTTTCCCCTTTAGGTTGTGAGCATCTGAAGGGCGGGGGTAAGAGTGTTAGATAATAATAATAATGATAGCAATAATGAAAATAATAAACGATGGTTGATGTCTATTGAGCGCTTACTATATTCCAGGAACTATGCTAAGCACTTTAGATTTAATCCTTACAACCACCCTGGAAATCATTCCCATTTTATAGGTGAGAAAACAGAGGCAAAGAGAGGTAACTTATGCAGCCACACAGCTAAGTGGCAGAGGTGGCTTCAAACCCAGGCAGTTGGAACGCAGAGCCTAAGCACCCGCCACCTGACCCATGCACTCGACCACCTCACTTGTTGTGGTGGTTCGTTCTCTAACACGGTTCTGTAAACTTGGTAAACAGTAAATGCACATTTCATTATATGTCAACTATTTAGGGTTTTTCACAGAGCACGAGATAGAGTGCTAGGCACATAGTAGTGATTTAACAGACATTTAAAAGTGAATGCCCCGCACCTGCAGGACCACCGGGACTGGGCCGCCTTGGGCAGCCACAGCAGGGCTCGTTCCCCTGGCTCCCAGCCCTGCTCGGCACCTGCAGCTCGGGCCTGGGCACAGAGCAGGCACACCCCCTCCAGTGCTGCTCTGCGGCTGGGCGGCAGCTTGCTTCTCAGCCTTGGTGTGCAGCTCGTGCACAGCAGACATGTCTAGGTAGGTGAGAGCGAAGGATGTCCCCACAGGACACAGGTGAAGCCCCTCCTCTCACTTCCGTCAATCTTATCTGCTTACCTGGGGCTCCTATCTCTAATGGCAATTTAATCCTCCCTCACGGAATCCAAAAGTCACATACCCATTCCCCAGGGAGCCGAGGTAATAAGAAAGCACAGAGTTTAGGATTACTCTTTGATAAGAGTCTTGTTTAAACAAGATGGCATATAAAAGCCCGTCTGATCCCACAACCTTCTCCCCAGGCGCCCCTCTCTCCTTTCTTCCTCTCTTGCTTGTAAGATTGCAAGATTGTGCAATCTGCAGACCTAATGCAAAGTGCTTTCAAACCCACAAATCTGTTTCCCAGCCCTCTCTGTCAGTCCCCCTCTCCCTACCTGGGGGGTGATGCTTGGGGCTCCCCTGGGGACTGATGGCCCCGTCTGCTGCCCACACTTCCCACTGGTACTTGCTCACTTACATTTTGAAATTAGAGCAAAGTTCAACACCATGATTGGCTTCGGTGCCCTGTGAGTTGCCCAACCCTGGTGAGAAAAATGCAGACAATAGCAACCTGGGAAAACTTTCCTCCTAAAATAGCGCAGCCCCACAGCATTTTGGCAACAGGTTCTCTGCGGTGAACCTCTGGCTTTGGGAGGATGGACACGCCCAGGGATGTAAATAGCAATGAGAAAAGGCCACTTGTGCCACTGTTAGGTTTTGTGGTAGCGGGTTCTTTCCCTTCACCCACCAAGGCTGTATTTTTTTTGTTTCGTTTAAAGTTCAGATCACAGTGTAAACACCGAGGGTTGAGACCCTGTTCTGATCCTGAGCTGTGAGCGAGGGGGGTGGTGTCCTGCCCTTCCTGTGGGTGCCCCAGCCCCTCTATCTCAGCACTGTCCTCCCAGGCCCTCCCCTCTGAAGATCAGTTCCTTCCGCTGCAAAGTGGGCTGACCCCACTAGCTGGGAGGGTTGGACGAGGTAGCAAAGCCCGTGCCCGGCACAACATCCCAGGCCATGAGCAGGTCGGGGTTGTTGCAGGCATGCAGGAGCACACAGCGGTGAGGGAGCAGGCAGTGGGGACCCCCCTGGCAGTCCCCAGCCACATGGGTACATGGCAGGACCGGGAGCTTCAGGCTGAAGTGGTCAGCCCTCCCCATGCCTCCCTGTTTGCAAGATCGCAGGCCAGCGCCTGGCTGCCCTCAGGCATGGAACTTCTTGTACATTCCACAGCACTGAAAGGGCTTTTGTCCCCACACAGGAAGAACAAACAACAAAGGCAATTGTGTGTCTCCTCACAGGCCCACACAGCAGGCTTGGAAAGGGAGACTTCTTTCCCCCAGAGTCCAGCTTTGGCGGAGCGGCCGCAGCCACAGACGTGGTCACACAGCCGCAGGACGCGGGAGGAGTGTGGTGTCTGTGCTCCCATGCGTGTGGCTGGGTATGCATCGCACACGCAGCTCACACTCTCACACGCACACACACAAACGCCAACGAGCTGCTCCTGCCCAGACCAGCCAGGCAGTGAGTCACAGATGCTGCAGCTGCCGGGGCCTCGGGCAGGCACCCTGCCCACCCCTTCAGGAGGTCACGGCTTCATTATCCCTCTTTTCCAGGGGGCCACAAAGGCTCAGAGGGTCCCACAATGGCCATGGGCCCCCCATGCTTGTTCTTTTCAGGCCTCACATGTGTGCGGTGAAGAATGTTAGGCAGCATCAGAGAAAGATCTGTTTTCAAGAAGTTTATCCTGAAGTCCCTTCAAACAGAGAGTCACTCACAGCTACTGACACATTGAAACTCCAGGCCAGCCATAGGAGATCGATTACACGGAAGATATCATTCTGCCCGCGGGAGGGCAGGTCTCTCCTTTTGCCATTCTCTCCCTCCTTATTTTCCCTGTTCTCCTGTAATTGTCATAATAGAGACTGAAGGTTTGGAGAATTTTAAAATTTGTAAAAGGAAAAAGCCTTTTTTATCAAATGAAATGATTCTGTATCATTTTGTTAGACCCCATAAATGGAATAACCCAACCCATTTTCCCTGTGGACTTCCCGCCGGAGCACTCAGTGCTGAGTTTAGTGATCGGTTATAGTAACTATTATAGTAATTCATTCCAGGCACATCGGTGCTGCTAACAGATGTCTGACCTGGTGTCTGTTTTTATGTTTTTCGCCTTGTTGTATCCCGAGTTTAAATATTGTAAGCAATCTTGGTGCTGTGCAAAAACCTTTCATCCACCGGACGGAGTTGGGAAATCTAAGGATTATTCCTGGTTCTGCCTGATGGACCAGTTCCACCTTGAGCAAGACCTTCCCCCTACCTGGGCCTCCATTTCCTCATTTCGAAACCTGTCTGTGTCTCCCAAACTATCCTGCTATAGAATCAGCCGGAGTGCTCATTAAACATAGAGCCCCAGACCCCTTCCCTGGATGGGGGTGCAGATGGGGGGCTGGAATCTGTATCTTTAAACCTAGCACCCCAGTGGCCTCTTACCGTCTGGCAAGACTGGAAAACACTAACACCAGACGGTTGCCAAGGTTCCGTTCTATGCTACAATCTATAATTCATACGAATAATTTTTTAGAAAGAAGATGAAATTTGGTAATGATTTGGAAATCATGTATCTTGTATTTACTGAATATAGTTTATTATGATGCCCAATTTTCATTTATAAAAACACACAAAGGGAACACTTTGTATGTCTGTTTGCAAAATGAAAAACCCAACCTGGGCACTTGTTTCCCACGTGGCTTCCTGTGGACTCTTACCAGAGTCGGGCCTCCCCACTCCCGCCCATAGAGGCTGCATGACTCACCCCCTCACACCTCCCTGGGGTGTTGCCTCAAATGTCACCTTACCAGCGAGGCCTTCCAGGGGCTAATATCCCTCTCCAACATTTCCTAACCTCTTCGCTACTGGGTGTTTTCCCTTAGCACTTGTCACTAACCTACTGAGTATTTCACTTATTCACCTTGTTTGCCATCTGTCTCCCCGACTAGAACGTAAGCTCCTCAGGGATTTTTGTCTGTTTTGTTCCTTGCTACAGCCTCAGTGCCAGAGCTGGATGTAGTAGGTGCTCAATGAATATCCATGGACACAATGAATGAAAGCCTACTGGATGAAGGAATGAATAAATAAACTTCCTGGAAAGGTCCCAATGTTTGGCCCCAGGGGAACAGCCCTTCTAACCCCAGGCCAGGCTTCAGCCTTCTATCAGCTGAGCTCCTCTGGGCTCATGCGTGCCCTGGTCACATCTGAATCCCATGATTGAGCTGTCCCCGGGGGGACCGGACATCCTCAGTCCTCAGCCTTGCTCTGTGCGACGGCCCACGGTTACACGCAGCTCTGCCCCTGCTCACACCTCAGCCCAGGACGCCTGACGATGACCGCGTCACCCCAGCTTTCACCCAGCTACTCCCCGCCCCTTTTCCCTCCCTTCCCACCAGGACCCAGTGAGACCTTGGAGACCTTTGCTCCATAGGGGGTTGTTCAACTCCCAACCACACTCCCCGATCTTTCTCTAAAAATAAAATTTTTCTTGTTAAAAAGAGTAAAGAGTAAAGAATGGCCCCCAGGATCCATCTCTCACCTAGGGAGAAGAAAGAGAGTTCTAGAACCTTGGGGGAGGTGAGGCTAAGCAGGGACCTATAACATGAGTCTCTTGCTTTGGGGTCTAAGGAAACTGGATCCGGTACTCGTGGCTCTTCTACCATAATTGGCTCATGTTTATTTATGTATTTTTTTAAAATATGAAACGCTTCACAAACTTGCATGTCATCCTTGCACAGAGGCCATGTTGATCTTCTCTGTATTATTCCAATTTTAGTATACATGCTGCCAAAGCAAGCATGGCCCATGTTTAAATATAAGTGAGCATTTATCTGAATTAGGGAAAAAATGGTTACATATGGCTGGGTGCAGTGGCTCACATTTGTAATCCCAGCACTTTGGGAGGCCAAGGCCGGAGGATTGCCAGAGGATTGCTGGAGGCCAGGAGTTCAAGATCAGCCTGGGTGATATAGCAAAGCCCTGTCTCTAAAAAATAAATAAATAAAAATTAGCTGACATGGTGGGGCACATCTGTAGTCCTAGCTACAAATAAACAAGTGAACAAAAAAGAGTAACTATAGCTAACACACAGGATGCTTAATAGTCTCAGATATTGTTCTAAGGGCCTTTACATTGGTCAACTGATTTAATCTCACCACAACCTGTAGAAGCAAAAATTTTCCCTGCTTCCAAAGTCAGCAAACATTTAATATAACAGGTCAGGGGAACAAAAACAAAACAAAATATTCTGCACCCTGAGATAAAGCAAAATAGCAGGCGAGACTCTGACTGGCTGTGGTACCCCAAATAATAAACCTCGATTGTTTCCTGTGAACCTGGACTCCTTAACAAAAATAATTCTATCCCTAACTTTCGCTATGCTGATGTCTAAAGATGTCGTGGCTTTTCTGACTATGATAATCATGTGACAATGTTATTGTTTTTCCATCAACAGACTAATGTAAACCATGTTAGTTTCCTAGTTGCCATAAAAAATTAACACAAACTTGGTGGCTTGAAGCAACAGAAATTTATTCTGTCACAGTTCTGGAGGTAAGAACTCCAATATCAAGGCATCAGCTGGGCCGTGCCCCTCAGAACACTCTAGAAGATCCTTCCTTGCCACTTCCAGCTTCTGCTGATGCCAGGTGCTGGCCAGCTTGTAGCTGCATCATTCCAGCCTCCCTTGTCTTCTCCCTTTCTGTCTCTTACACGAATGCTTGTTGTTGGTTTTAGGGCCCATCATATAATGCAGGATGATGTCATCTCAAGATTCTTAAATTAATTACATCTGCAAAGACCATTTTTCCAAATAAGGTCACAGGTCCCAGGGTTAGATCATGAACATATTTTGGGGGGGGCACCATTCAACCCACTATAGTAGCCTTGGTAGTTTTGCATATTGGTTTCTTTGTTTTACTAAAATAAAATTGTTATGGTTTTGTATTTGGAGAGCCAGTCCTGAAGTCTAACTCTTGTGCTCATTGCCAGAAATTTTCTTCTTTCCTTTTCTGAAGCCTCTATCTTAGGGTTTTCCTTTGACAAACCTACGATGCGTGTTGGCACCATTATTATCCCTGTTTCAGAGATTATCCCTGTCTCAGAGGAGACCGAGGCATACAGAGGTTGAAGACACATGAATTCGCACAGGTGGTCTGCCCCAGAAACCCCAGCACCCGTAACTTAGCCACTCAAGAAATAACCAACATTAACCCTTTGATGTTTGAACTTTCAGTCTTTTCCCTTTACATATTATATGTGCATTTATTTTATTTTTATGCAATAAGAATCAACTTGTTTCCATTTCACTACATACATATATATATTTAGAAAAATGTTGTTGATATAAATTTGCTTTGAACACAAAGTCAACCAATGGTACAACTGTGTGCTTTTGCCAGAAGAGGAAGGAATGGAAAACTGAAATTCCCCTAAGAGCACCTGGAGATTTCCTATAGGAAGATAAAGTGAAGTTCTTCTACTACGCACTGTGGATTTGGATAAATTGTCCCATAGGTCATTAAAGTCTTCGAAATGATAAACATCCATTAAATGTAGGCAGTTCTTTTAACAATTGAAATTACACTTTATGTCACTGTTTTCCACCCCAAGTGACACTTGTGATACATCCGGGCAAACCTCGGTTTATGTATATAAAATTCGTTGCTCTGAGTACCTCCATTTCACTGCATATTCCTCAACCTTGTTATGAGTGGTTGCCGAGGTCATTCATCACATGGATGCGTGTCACTTAGCGTGTTAGTCTCACGTCTTTCCGTTCAGCACACTTGTGTGTGTGCAAAGTGCCCCTGGGTTAGGGGAGAGAGGTGACAGGCCAGGGTGTCTATCCTTCCGCAGTTCCCTGGCAAGTGTGGTGTTCTCAGCCCTCGCTGCCTACCAGAACCATCTGAGGAGCTTTCAAAATACACCCAGCCACCTCACACCGCAGGCCAACGACTTCCGGATCGCTGGGGCTGGGCCCTGGCATCAGTGATTCCAGTGTCCAGTCAGGGTTCGGGTCTCAGGGCCCGGGGCACAAGCTCCTGCCGGATCACGCCCAACACCTGCTCTCCCGGAAGCTCCTTTCTGCCTCCTGGGCCTGCAGGCCAGCCAGCCCCTGGGTCTGCCAGAGCCCAGAACCCTCTGGACAGTGAGTGAACCCTTTAGGGTCTGCACATATGCCCTGCTGACTTCAGCAGCAATGGTCTGGGGGCTTCCTGCCCAAGTGGATGCCTCTGTTCCTCAGCTCTTCTGTGCCTTTAGGTGGAGGAAAGGGGCGGGATATTAGTAAGTGGTTCACAAAGAAAACATCATAGTTCTGGGAATTGGAAGGCCTGGGCTTCAGTCCTCTCTTCGAGCTCATAGGATGCTGGCCCAGCCCCTTGGCCCTCTGGAAGATGGCAGAACAGTGAACAACCAGCTCATATCCATTCGGTACGCATAAACAGACGGGGCAGCCCTGAGTCTCCAGGGAGTCCATCAAATTGTGGAGTGACCACAGCTGCCTCTGGTCCATATCTTGTCTTTGTACAAATCCAGACGAACACGGGATTCCAGCAGTCCCTGAGCTGTGTGCTCTTACCCAGTGAACCACGTGAACGATTATGCCTGGCCTGAAAGGAACTCGCCATGAATGAAATTTCATGAAGAAAGCACTGGGCCTGTACCTTCACCTGACAAACCTATGAAGTAAGGAAGAGATTGCAAATGGGAAAGGGTGGAGGAGAGAGAGGAGGCTCCAACAGCTGCTGCTGAAACTAGTGCAGCTTCCCCTGACTCCAGGGCAAGGCAGGCGAGGAAACCCCGAAGGAGACTGCTCTGCAGGCCCGGGCCCCTCCCAGCATCCACACGGCCTGAGAGCGTTTCATAAACCTAGCAACACAGGCTTCTGCCCACATGCACAGCTTTGCACAGAAAGGCTGCAAAATAAAAACATGCAAATTAAACAGACCCACTGCAGACCTGTGAACAGATCTTACCCTTCCTGAAATGGGACAGGGCCCCTCTGAACATGTATGAAATTGGGCAACCTCGCTCTGAGATACTTCCATCCGCACTCCTACATTTACTCCCCTCCTTTGTGTCCCCTTAACCTTCAGGAATGTCCAGCTGACCTCCTGCTTCCTGTGCCCCCCTCGTCCCATCCCATGCTACCCTTCTTGTTAACCTAAAGAGTTGTCGGAGAAACTAAAGACTTCATAAGCAGACGGGTATGGATTTAATTTCCGACTAATTCTGTGAACTCGGGCCAGTTATAAAATCCCTTTGAGACTCAGCTTCCTTATCTATAAAATGGGGATAAAGATATTTAGCTAATAGAGTGACACTTGACCAACAAGGGTTGCTGTGATAATTATATAAATTAAGCAGAAATATACGTAGAGTACCAGGCATATAGTAGGTGTTTAATAAATGCAAGTGTTATCTAGCAAATGAGCTCACTGCCCGATGCACACAGATGTCAACACTACAACACCAGCTTTTGAGGAGAGAAAGGCTTTATTGTGAGATGGGTCAGCAAGGAGACAGGAGACAGGCTCGTCTGTCTCCTTGATTTGGGGTCTGGGGCAAGTTTATGGGCTGAGAGGGCAAGGGAAAGGATTTAGGAATGCCAGCTTGGCGGGGTCTGACTGGAGGGCTTCCAATTTGAAGATTTACGGTAAGGTATGTTGAGGTCGATTTAAGCCTGGATCTTCCTGGGCAAAGGCCCCCTCACTCTGAAAGAGTTAAGAGTTCTGGCTTTCAGGTCCCAGCCGTGTCCCCGTCGTCTCAGTTCCGAGGGGAGGAATCATTGGTTCCAGGTGTTGTTAGAGGTCAAAACTTTTTCTTTCGCACGTGCCTGGGCTACGTGACTTGCAGTTTCTGGCTTTGTTACACCTGCAAAGTAACTTGACATGTTGTTATCAAGAGAGTAGGCCCGGTTTGGGCTGGTCCCATGGAGAAACAAAAAGAAAACATGAAAAACCCCACAACCCCCCCAATCTGCACATCTACAATAACAGCCACTTGTTGAGTAGCGTAAATCAGGCAACATATTCAGCCTATTATGTGCTTTTTAAATGTAATCCTCAAAGCTATATACAATAGATACTTTTAAAATCTCCATCTAACAAGATTAAACAGTCTCAGAGAGTTTGGGCATCCTGCCCAAGTTCTCACAGCCAAAAAGGAAGAGAGCTGGGATTTGTACCCAGGTCTCTCCGCTTGAACTGTGAGGATTTATTCCCTGTTGAGGAACTTTCAGGGAGCAGGGAGGGTATTTGGGAGCTGGGAGCCCAGGGCTCTTTCCAGGACCCAGAGGTCTCAATCTTCCAGCAGCCTCCTGTGCAGGCGTCCCCTGCCTGGCTGGCTGTCCCTGGCCACACCCACCTGCCCACAGCCTTCCGCAGTTGCATCATCTTTACTGGCGGTAGCAGGACCGTATTTGCACGCAGCCCTGTGAGGGCCACTACAGAGCATGCGCAGAGCCCAGGCTGGCAAGGCTGCTGACACAGAGCCAGAGGTCTAGCCCCGTCACTACCTTGTAGGGTGACCTTGGGCAAGTCCCTTGAGAGTCCCCATCTCTCGTGGAAAGAATAGCAATTTTTCCGGTGGTTCTGAAGCAGGTAAAGTATCCTAGACCACCCTGATAGTTTCAATGCCATGTAACCTAGAATATAATGTTCTTTAGATAACCAAAGGCAAGAACAATCTGTATATATCTTGCTTATCATGTTAAAAGGGCATTTGATGACTTTAGATTTTGAGATCACATGTGGGCAGACCAACCAACACCCAAGGAATATCTTAGTCACAGAACAAGAACAGGCAGATGTACACTGATCAGAAAATTTGCCTGACATGCAAACCCAAAGCAGGTAGGTTCGATGCAGCAGTGGATGGGGGAAAGCTGGAAGCCGAGGGTGAGACTGACATTGGGCTGGAGTCGGGAGAATCTGGACTGAGGGTAGAATCCTGACTTCTTAGGAGATCTGGTGGGACCCTTCTAGAAGAGGCTGCATTTCAAGATCCTGGCTTATCTGATTTTGGGAGTTTCTAGAACCTGGAGAGATACCCCATTGGCTTTGTCTAAGGGCCATTTACAACACTTTGAATCTCAGAATAAGAAGACTAAAGTGGCTGGCAATGGTGTCTCACGCCTGTAATCCTAGCATTGTGGGAGGCTGAGGTGGGAGGATTGCTTGAAGCCAGGAGTTGGAGACCAGCCTGAACAAGAGCAAGACTCCATTTATACAAAAAATAGAAAAATTAACTGGATGCGGTGGCATGTGCCTATAGTTCCAGCTACTCGGGAGGCTGAGGCAGGAGGATCACTTGAGTCCAGGAATTTGAGGTTGCAGTGAGCTGTGATGATATCACTGCAAAAAAAAAAAAAAAAGACTAAAGGGAGAAATAGGAGTTGAGAGTAGGCCAAGGCTACTTTCGAGTACTCAAATCCAGGAGTGGGTCCACATCTGAGCATGGCCAGCCCAACCAGCCCAGAGCCCGCAGAGTAAAGCCACTCACTGGGCAGCCTCATGGCTTTCTTTGTCTAACGCCCTGTGGCTTTAAATAGCCAGCTCCTACAACAAGAAGAAGAAAGTACTGTATTTCTTCTGGGCTGCTACAGGCTCTTTATAACAATGCTATTTCTTTTGCAGATGATACCCTGAAATGACATGCCCACTCCTACAACTTGTCACACACCCAGCCAATGATTAATTGACCAACTAATATCCTAAGAGGCATTCCTGAATCCCCGTGCTGGGTTGGACCTATGGGGAGAGCCAGGGGCTCATAGTCCTGTCCCCGTCCTCAAGGAGTTTAGTGTTCAGGAGTGTAGGTGGCATTTGAGTCACCTTGGAGCTCACCATGGACACAGAAAAAAAAAAAAAACAGTCCAGGAAATGCCTCCCTCAGTGTCAACCTGAGTGAAATAATACCCCTGATGACATTTGCCTGTGTCTGGAAATGTTTGCACGGGGATCGCACCGCACGGAGCGTTACACCACATAGATTTGCCTTCGTAGCTTGTGCTGTACCTGCACGTGTCCGAGGGCTGGGGAAGGGAAGGTGGGGGGCAGGATGACGGCCCCATTACAAACAGCACTGTACCAGGGGAGCTTACAGGGGGTCATTCTATCCTCACAACCGCATAGGCAGGAAGAATCATCACCCCCACTCTGCAGGGGGAGACCCAGCTGTAGGAGGGGCTGCATGTGTGGCGGTGGGGGGGGGAACGCTGTTGCTGCGATCGTGCTATTAGCCAGTGGGGAAGAAGAGAAGCGAGAGCTCCATCTGATCAAACTGTTGGAAAGCTCTCTGGCAGCCGCGTGGGGGCTGGGCGGGCACGGGGAGGAAGGATTGCACAATGACACCAGAGAGGGGGCTCTGGGGGGGCAAACCTGTTGCTCCTCCTCTCCCCCCACACATATAAAATAATGGTCTCTGGAGTCAAAGCGAGCATTTTAATAACCCATTTTTCAATTTTAGGCCCGTCAGTGGCCCCTATATTAATTTGGATAATCAAAAGTTGGCTAAATGGAGCCAGCTGAGTGAGAGAAGGTTGTGCCGTGAGCACTGCTCTGGCAGGTGGCTGCTACAGGGCAAGCTTGCAAAGATTTGCCACGGTGATAGAGGGAGAGCAGGGAAGGCACTGGGTGTGGGATTCAGGCAGACCGAACTTAGCTCTTTACTAGTCATGGACATTGAAAACGTTATTTAATCTCTCTGATCCTCTTTACTACATCTTTAAAATAAGGGTCATCATCCTTCTCTTGCATGATCGTTAAATTACAGTACTGTATTCCAAGTGACCAGCACACCATTGGTGCTCAATAAATGCTGGCTAGTAGCATCACTTGGACCTGGTCGCTCCACGGCGACGGTGCTCATGTTGTGGAGCAACACTGCCCTCCAGTGGCTAAGTGGGGAATGCCGGGTATGCCAGCTGCTTGCACCTCCCCAACCCACATTCCACACCTTAGAATGGTTAGAAGGGCCAGACCCACTGCGTGCATTCCTCACAAAAGCTTAGGTTCTGCCCTGGCCAGCAGGTGACAGCCTGTACTGTCCTCAGTACTGGAGGACCCAAGCCCAGTGGGTTCTGAATCTTGGGCTGGGAAAATAACCTCCAGTAGCCTTGCAACAGCTCTCTAGAGATGGCCATGACCTCCAACCCACCCCACCTGCACCCCAGGAATAGTGTGGGTGGAAAGCAAAATGCCAGCGCACGGCCAGGCAGCCCTCAGCGAAACAAGGAAAGAAGACGTCCCACAGAAAATTAGTGGGCACCATCCAGACCTCAGGCTCCATGCTAGGCCGCAGCAAAACCAGAGCTGCCTATCTAGCTGGGAGAAGGGCATTAACGAAACAATCACCCGAGTACATAACTGCGGGCTGTGCTAAGGATATGAAGGAAAGGTTCAGGTGCTGACTCCACCCAGGACAAGGTGACAAGATAAGGAGTGCGGGGCGCTCCTTGGTGCTCCCGTGGTCTCTCGAGCACCTGCTAGCCCAGGAGCTGCCCCTGGGCCTTGGGCACACAGTGCACACTCACAGGCTCACTGCTCTGGAGGTGGCCTGACGTGGCTTTGGGTTTTCTGCCCCTCCAGATGGTGGACAGGAGTCAGGGAAGTTGCCAGAGGATGAACAGTCATTAATAAGTACTGATCTAAAACAGGCATTCCTCGAAGCAGGAACAGCACGTTCAAAAGCCCTGCAGTGGGATCCCATGGGCATATCTTTGAGGAAATGTGGCTGGAGCCCAGAAATCAAGCACAAGAGTGGTGGGGGTGACATGAGAGCAGTGGGCAGGGGCCAGGCCGGTAGGCTCTGGAGGCTGTGACCGAGTATGGTCCTGGTCCTGAGAACTGTGGGAAGCCACATGCAGTGCTCTTGCCTCCCTGCCACCTGCCCCGGCCCCAGGGACAAGTCCGTCTCCTCCTTCCTCCTCCCTCACTGCCCACAGTGCCTCCTTCAAGAGTTTTCTGGGTTTCATCCTTTTTCCCTCCTCCCAGTAGCATCCTATCAAACCGTGTCTGGGAATTTTTTTCCTTCTTTGCTTCCTTCTTGCCACAGTAAAATTATATCAAATAAAAACTGGCATTCCAAAACCACACTCCCACTTCTAAGCTGCACGGATTTCCTGCCAGCTCTGTGTGCCCATCCCTGTGCTAGGCTAGGCCTGGGGACAAAGTGAAACTATGCTCCTTCCTTGCCTGTGAGGGGCTTGCCATCGCACCCTGAATCCCGAGGCTGCGTCCCAGCAAGCTGCACTGTCTCATCCTGAGCCCTAGCAACGGACACGGCGCTTGTAAACGCTCCCTCTCTTTCTGAACCTTCAAGTGCTCACACAGGAACCAAGTCAGTGGCCAGTAAATCCATTCGGTAAATGGTTTGAGGTATATAAGGAAATAGCCCTGGACCTGGAGTCCAAAAACCTGGGTTTGTAAACTGGCTCTGCCATTTCTAAAGCTGTGTGTCCTTAAGCATGTGTCTTGACTTCTCTGAGCTTTTGTATCTTCATTAATAGAATGAGGGTGAACAAGGCTTTCCCTGTCTACCTTGCAGAGGGTCTATGAGGATCATACGCGGCACCACCACGGTCCCCAATGGGAATCCTTAAACAGGTGCCACCCATGTTCACAGCCCACAGTTAGTTGAGGAAATTAAGGACAATGATGGGAAGTTTTTGCAAAGGTAGATTAATGTACTCGAAAGGGCTGGCCTTTACTCCGAGATTGTTTCCTTCTTGGAGTTTATTTGCATTGAAAGTACATTTACTTTATGAAATGATAGCGGTGTTAGGTGATGTTTTAAAAATGTTTTTCCTTGACAAAATAAAAGAGTAACTACCCAATTTGGAGGGAACTTACTGGTCTGTGAGACCCCAAACCTTCCAAGTCAGCGAACCAGAAAGCCTCTGCAGACCACGAACAGCCACAGGCAGGTGCTGCTGCTGTCGCTCTCTTACTGCCCGTCTGCTGGCCGGAGCCGGGGCCCTCACTGCGGCTCCGAGGGTCAAGCCCACAGTTGCTTTTCACCTTGGCTTTAAAAGCACAGATTGTGCAATCAGACTGTTAGGTTTAAACACTAGTTATGCCCCTTTCTAGCTGTCTATGACCTCGGACAAGTTGCTTCTGCTCTCGGTGTTTCTACTCCCTCGTTTGTAACGTGTGCATGGTAACAGTGACGAGTGAAGGAAAGGCAGGCGGACAGTGTGCGGCACATGTGGGCACTCAGTGAGCGGCAGCTATGATTATTACGTTATTTGTCCTCCCAGCCCCCGCTCACCGAGTCGCAGCTGCCTGTGCCGAGTCTTAAGCCATGACGCCCTCTGCTTCTCCTTCTCACCTGTCCAGATCTGCCTTAGGGCCTGGAAGCCATTAGCTTCTCCTGGAAAGTTCCTGGAAGGGAAATGTACAGGTGTTCCTAATATGCAGAATGGAGGTTTAACTGTGCTTTTCTTTTCACTTAAAAATCTGCCATTGACCTGCAAATGAGGAATTGCTTCCAGGTCCTTGGCAACCATTTGCCACAGATAAGCCAGGAGGCGAACTGGGGAGCCCAGAACCTGAGAGAAGCAGCTGCCTGGCAGAGGCCAGGTTTCTGTTTGTTTGAAGGGAAATTTTTCCTAGTTTAATATTCCTTTCCCAGGACACAGCCTCACAAGCTTGTTTTGGATACATGTGCTCTCAGCCATCTGCTAAGAGGACATGGCAGCACGTGTCGCTCTTGCCATTTCCAGAGTGCCAGGAGCTGAAATGTGCACGCCCTGCAGGCTTTCATCCCCGTAAGGGAGAACTCACAGCCGGTTCCCTGAGCTGGGGAGATCCCGCCCAGGTTTTAGCGTAAGAAGACAAAGTCCGTAGTCCTGGACTTCTCGAACAAACCAAAAATGCTAACTAGTTCCCAGCCCCACACTCCTGGGAGTCAGTAACTGATGTCCTCTGTTAGAGGGGTGCCATGTTTTGCTTTGGCCTATAGCTTCGGGGTGTCTGCTCAATTGGAAGTTGGCAGTTTGTAAGCAAGGGAGTTTCCTTGTTCCTTTATACGCTGAACAATGTAAATAAAAGACACCTTAACTATTTTGTTAGGCGGTCTACTACTTCAATCCCCAAGTGCCCTAAAAAGGTGTGCAGAGAGTTTTCCCTTTCAGAGCTGCCTTAGTCCCGGTCTGGCTCCCTCATCCGCAGTTCCCTGGGTTCCAGCCTGCACCCTGTGCTGCCTCACACCCAGCCTGGGGGCTGGCTGGCTCCGTCAGGCCAACAGTGTCTCCAGGAAGAACAGGAAACAGGTCCAGCCCAACATTGCCAGCAACGGTCCCAAGAGGCCTCCTGATTGGACAGCTCCAGTCCCAGGGGCCCTCCTGAAAGCAGCAACTGTGTCAGGAGACTGGAACGTGCTGACTGGCTGTGCCGGCCAAGGACCACCGCAGGGGCTGCACGTGGGGTCCCCTTCCCCTGGCAGATGTGAAGAAGGGGTGGACATGGAAACAGGGTGGGCCACCAACAAGGTCCACTAGACTAGTTCTTGGGCTTTGAAAACTGGATGACAGTTATAGACCTTTCCCCAACAAATGAACAGGTGCAAATAACATAAAATTGCACGCACAAACTTAGAGGGTTTGTGGTCTCCGAAGTCCTTCCGTGGGTGTCAAGTTAAGAACCCCTGCGCTGTGCTACTCAATGCGGTTTCTGCCGCACGCGCCTGGCAAGAGCTGTGACTTTATCTCCCTCTTCTACTTGGAAACCTATCAGTCCTCTCCCACTGCCTGAACCCCCACTTGGTGGAGGCCCCTACCTCCCTCTGTCTGGTGCCACTTTCCCTCTTCACATGAGACCCACCACCCCTCACTCACAAGACCTTCTGCTCTACCCACCGAGAACGTTCTTCCTGCAGTCTCCTTAATACCTGTACAGCTGGGCCCACCCGTCACTCCCACAAAGCCCCAGTCTCCTCCGAAGCATGTAGCACCTTCCTTCCACGCCCATCTGTGGTGCTGTGCTCTGGATTTTAACTGACCTGTAGAACAAACCATACCCCCAACTCCTTCTGCAACAGAGAACAGGCCTCCTTGCTCCTTGACTGCTCGGTTGGAACAGGAAATTGTTGTGCAGTTGCAGGAGGGAACAAGGGAACAAAAGTCTGCTTTGCTCCAATCTGTCCTCTCTCGGTGCCATCCACATTTTCTTACTGTTTCCCTTGTGTCCATGCTAGATGATGAGACCAAGCCAAATGCCATGCCCGACACCGAAAGCAGACACGTGACTCTGATCTCCCAGCAGGGGCCCTAAATAGCTGAGCTAACAGTAACCGGAGCACAAAATGCATGGGTTACACTGACTGCCAGTCCTTATTACTATCCAAAAATTCAAGTAGCAAACTGAATGAATTATTAGATAGAAATGATTCCTGATCCCCCAAAACATTCCCGTATTCTCTCTGATTCAGATGGGAGAAGCAACTTTCAACAGCCACAAACCATACAGAGAGACTTCAACTGAAATAAATAAGAACCTGTCAAACTTGTTCTTTTATTAATTCAACATGCATTTTTTGAGCATCTATTATGTGCCAGGAATTGTTTTCGATAATAAGAATATATGAGTGAACAAAACAGACAAAACCACCATGCTTGTGAAATGTCTTTTCTAGTAGGGAAAGACAGGAAATAAATAAATACAGGCAAACCTCAGAGATACTGGGGTTCTGTTCCTGACCACCTCAACAAAGTGACTATCATAATAAAGTGAGTCATACTAATTTTTTGGTTTCTCAGTGTATATCAAAGTTACGTTGGCACTATACTATAGTCTGTTAAGTGTGAAATAGCATTATGTCTGAAAAAACAATACGCATACCTTAATTAAACAATATTGCTAAAAATGCTAAAGATCATCCAAGCCGCCAGCGAGTTGTAATCTTTTTGCTGCCGGAGGTTCTTGCCTCAGGGTTGGTGGCTGCTGCTGACCGATCGGGGCGATGGTTGCTGAAGACTAGGGTGGCTGTGGCCCTGTCTTACAATAAGGCAACGAAGCGGGCACGGGGGGTGGAGGGGACTGGGCGGCCCCGGCTGCACGTGCACGCACAGCCCACCCGCGCCAGGACTCCTCCTCCAGCCACCACCAGACTGACACCTGCTCCGCCCAGGGGTGAGGATGGGGCGAGGTTGTCAATCTCCCCTTCCCACGGGGCTTGCTGCCCCAACCTATGGCTGATGGGAGACCCCCCAAAAGAGTAAATTTCCAGTCCACAGCAGGCTCAGTACCTGGATAAGGGATGGATAAGAGGCTTGCTCCTCCCGCTGCTCACCAAAGGCACCATGGCACTGCCAGCCCAGGGCAGGGACAGCTGCCACCAGGCCTCTCCCCAAAATGCCACAGGCCTCAACCCCAGTGCTCCCTGTGCCCACAGCCAGGCCCCCTGCAGGCAGAGGTCAGCAGCAGTTGTGAGGCAAGGGCAGGGAGGAGGAAGCCAGGCGGGCCTGGGAGCCAGAAAGAGGGGAAACGGTCAGCTGAGAATTGTCGGGGTGACGCGGGGGGCAGTGGAGGGCAGGGAGACAGGAGAGGCTGACCATGCATGGGCTGAGGCTCCAAGCCCCTAGCGTACCCTTCATTGTCCCATTGGACTTCACTTATAAAACATAAATGCAAAGATAAAGTTATTAAGAATCCCAAGACAGTAGCCACAGAGCTTCACATCCCAACGCACGACCCTTGAGAGCATGGGGCCCTGTGCAGCCGCACTGGTCGCCTTCACTTGAAACCGGCCTTGGCTACAACTTTCAATGCAAACTTCTCACAGTCATGTCCTCAGGTCCTCAGCAACGTCACTTGCTTCCAGCACTTCCTGTCAGAGCTGAGGCGGGGCTCAGACCGGCCTTACAGAGGCACGCAGCTTTCCGCTGCAGGAATACGAAAATCAGTGAGAGCCGAAGGGGTCATCCTTGAGCAACCGCCCATTCGGAGCCCCGCCGCCTCCTCAGCTCCTTCCAGAGGCTAAAAAACACTTCAGGGTCTTAGAGTTCTGGTTTTTGTGTCCCAGGTAACAACTTCCATTTTAATCGCTTTTAAAAACTGGATATATTCGCATTCAGCCTGTGTTTTTAGACCTGTGTCTCAGGGTTTTCAGTGTGCCTTTGAGAAAGGTGCATAAACCTAGAAACACCGTCCTTTGTCTCCCCCAGGTGAAGATAACGGGGACCCTGAGCACCACTGATTACTGGAGAATCCGCTGAGAACGACCCCTTTGGGCGCCGTGTCGCATCCAAAGGACTTGGTGAACATCCACCCACACTTCGCTGTGGAAGGTTTTGAAGGCCTCTGAATAAAATGAAAGAAGAATTTGAGTAAAACATGTTTAAGAAGTAGAGAGAATCTGTATGACCATGTGCGGCTATGACAAAAACAAGGAAGCAAAACAAGTATGAAGAAAAAAAAATTTAAGAAAAAGATAAAAAAAAAAAAAAGAAGTATAGAGAAAATTCTAGAAGAGTTTTCGCTTTAATTTCAGAATCAATTTGTGGAACTTCAGTTTCACAAGAATAAAAAAAGGCCCCTAAGCATGGCAGCTTTTTCAGATACTCAAACACACCACCAGGCAACTGATAGCGTTTAACTTGAGTTACTTGGTTATGCAAGTATATCTATCAATAAGTAAGTTCCAGTCCTCCTGTGGGTCCCTTTTCCCTGCATCTGCACAGAAACTGCGCTGGCAGGACTGCAGCTGTGGCCGATGGGAGCATCGCAGGGCGGGGCCTGGGACAGCAGAGTCGCGGGAAATCTCCCTCCAAGGGCTTGGTGGCCAACAGATGGTGCAGGGCCAGGAGACAGCAGGAAGCACATGGGGACTCTCCATGGGCCCGAAACCCCAGATCAGCAGCCTCCGCCCGCTGAGAGTATTCCAGAACCTCCGAGGGAGGCCTTGGGAGGGGGCCGAGGCGCTGCAATCGGGTGGGTGGGACTCGGAGTCACTGTTCTTTGCACATTCCTGCGAAGGTGACCTAATTTGCTAAGCACAGGCTGGAGAAGCTAGATATACCTGTTTAAATTCAAATCCAAAAGACACTAAGGGGTGTTTTCTGAGGAGGCGAGGTGGGCGGAAGAGCATTCCACACCACCTCACGTGCGGACGCCAGTCCTCAGCCTTTCTCAGAGGCAGGGAAGGTCTTAGGCGTCGGCCTCGGTTTGGATGCGCTACGGCGCACTGTGGCCAGCAGAGGGCAGCACTGCACTTCGGCGGGGCAGCGTGGGCCCTAAGAACTCAT
>CAUYSK010003714.1:0-17797 GCA_963575035.1 Avahi laniger | reverse complement strand
AACTTTTTAACTATAAATATCTTCCCAGAACTTTTTAAAAAATGCATAACTGAAAATTCCATAATATCCAATAGTAGGACTGCTGAATCAAATGGTAGTTCTACTTTTAGTTCTTTGAGGTATCTCCATATTACTTTCCACAGAGTTTGTACTAGTTTGCAGTCCCAACAGCAGTGTATGAGTGTTCCTATCTTTCTGCATCGATGCCAACATTTGTTGTTTGGGGACTTTCTGATAAAAGCCATTCTCATTGGAGTTAAGGGATATCTCATTGTGGTTTTGATTTGCATTTCCCTGAAGATATGTTGAGCCTTTTTTCACATTTTTTGGCCATTAGTCTATCTTCTTTTGAAAAGTTTCTATTCTTGTCCTTTGCCCACTTTTTAATGGGGTTGTTTCATTTTTTTTCCTAGCTGATTTTCCTGAGTTCTACAATAGATTCTAGTTATCAGCCCTTTCTCGAATGTATATAATGCAAATTTTTCTCTCATTCTATATGTTGTCTATTCAGTCTAGGGATAGTTTCTTTGGCTGTGCAGAAGCTTTTTAATTTCATCAGGTCTAATTTACATATTTTTGCTGTTGCTGTCATTGTTTTTGGGGGTCTTCTTCCTGAAATCTTTGCCTAGACCGATGTCTATTAGAATTTTTCCAACATTTTCTTGTAGAATTCTTATGGTTTCATGCCTTAGATTTAAGTCTGTTATCCACCATGAGTTGATTTTTGTGAGAGGTAAGAGGTGTGGATCCTATTTCAGTCTTTCACTTTGGCTATCCAATTTTCCCAGCACCATTTATTGAACAGGGATTCTTTTCCCCAGTGTATGTTAAAGGGAAAAAAAAGACATTCTAAAAAAAGACACCTGCACTCGAATGTTTATAGCTGCACAATTCACAATTGCAAAGATGTGGAAACAACCCAAGTGCCCATCAATACATGAGTGGATTAATAAAATGTGGTATATGTATACCATGGAGTACTAGTTGGCCATAAAAATATGATCAACTACCTATTGTATTATCCTGGATGGAGCTGGAGCCCGTTCTTTTAAGTGAAGTATCACAAGAATGGAAAAAGAAATACCACATTTACTCGTCGTTAAATTAGTACTAATTGATCAACACTAATGTGCACATATGAGAGGTAACATTCATACAGTGCTGGACATGTGGGGGTGAGGGGGGAGGGGATGGGTAAATCCACACTTAAGGGATGCAGTGCACACTGCAAACCATATGGGGGATGGGCATGCTTGTTGGGCAGTGTAAAGGCAATTTATATAACCAAAGCGTTTATACCCCTGTAAGACTCTGAAATAAAAAATAAAAATTCCATAATATTAATTTAATGTTTACTTAACACATACGAATGGTAGCAATACTCTTCTTTGCTGTGATTTACATCCATCATCAATTAGGCTAATGATCTAAGTATCAAAATATCCTCAATCCCTCTACCAGTAAAAGTTTCCTCTAAAATAAAGATATGAAGTAGAATCTTTATGAAATACCCTTTGAAACAAATTCGATATAAGTATTCATTGGGCAAGTTCTCTAGAAGAGATGCTCCCAAATTCTAGTTGCACTTTCTTAAATGAGTTTAAAGTATCTTATTCCCAGTCCCACCGCCAAAGTCAACAAAATGCTGCAAATCACATTTAGAGGAAAAAAATAAACTTCTCATTGTTTATGATCAAGCACACTATCTTGATAACAGAAAGGAAAATAATATTTCTGATTAATTATTAATGATTCCTAAGTGGTTAGCAAGCAGTAATTATTAATCATGCTTCAGGGAGACACCAAAAGGCAACAGAATATATATATGATATATATCATATATATATTTATACTTATACTTCCCATATTTCTAGTTCTATTTATTTATCCTTACCTTTGTGATGCTTAAGAATAATGTTGATTTTCATTTCTCTTGTGGGGAAAAGTGAACTTTCATAAAGTTGAGACACTTACTAAAGGATATTTTAAATAAATGGCTATTGTGGGCCAAGAGATATTTCATCTTTATGAAGCTTCTATTTCTAAAGTGGCAAAAATGGTACAGAAGTCATTCGGGTTCTGTCTTTTTGCTGAATGCATTGATGCTGAATAGCGGTGGTACAAATATTTTAAATGTTATTTCCTGGCCTTTTGAAATAAAAACAATGACATTTAGAATGCAGCCAAATAGTATTAATCTGAATTCTCTGCCTCTAAGTTATATTGGCAATTTATCTCTAGCAGAGTTTCATGGTTAAGGTGACATCACCCAAAATGTCACTCTGGAGAGAGAGCCAGTGACCCTTTTCTTGTAGGATAAAAATGCAAACAGTATAACAGGCTATATTTCCAATTACACCGTGATGTATCCCAAAGGGCTCTCAGAATCCAAAGTGTAAGATGATACACAGGCTTCATGCATCCAAGGGCTTTTAATTGATTTTCAAGTTTCATTTATATGTAGTGTTAAAGTCATTCATTTCATATTTTTTCAAAAAGCACTGTTGAACACCTATTATATTTCAGACATTGGTTTAGTTAATTAACAGGAGTTCACAGTTTTCATAGAGCTTAAAGTCTATTAAGTGTTGTGAGCAATAAAGAAAATAAATAAGGCAATTATTGGAAGTTAAGTTGTAAAGGGGAGGGAAAAAACAGGAAAGATGGAGCATGCGGGGCTTAGAGGTGGTATGACATTTTCAATAGAGGGTCAGTGAAGGCTTTATTAAGAAAGCGACATTTTTTATTTTGTCTATCAAAAAATAAAAAAGAAAAACATTTGTATATTACTATCTGCAAGTCAATGTTCTAAGTACCTTTCAAATATTAACTCATTGAATCCTCATGACAACCCTCTGAACAAGATACTATTATTAGTTCCATTTTACAGAAAATGAAACAGAAAAACAAAAAGGTTGACAACTTACCCATGATTCACAAACTTGAAACGTGACCAAGGCATTTGCTGAACTCAGGTAGCCTGGATGCTGGCTCCATGCTTTCAGCCATTATACTTTCCTGCCTCTCTCTTCTTTGAACAAAGCTGTGAAGGAGGTAAGGAGAGGGAAGGCAAGTCATGTTCATATTTGGAAGAAATGTATCCTAGACATAGAGAAGGGACAGGTGCCATGAATTGTTTGAAAAATGGCGTAGAGTCCAGTGTGGCCACATAGAATGTGGGTAGAGTCAAGAGAGAACGGAGATGAATCTGAAAAGTAATGTGGTATGAGATCACATAAAAATTTTACTTTTCCTTTGAAGGAGATGGGGAACCAGTGGAGAGATATGAGCAGCAATGACATGCTGTGTATGACTTTAGGAGGATCATTGCGGCTCCTATGCTGAAAATAGATCGTAGACTTCTCTACAGCAGGACTAGGAAATGGGAATCCAGTACATAGAATTTGCAATAATAACGGTGATATCAGGATGACATCAAAGATAATGGCTTGAATAAGCAGAAGGATAAAGTTGCCATTAGTTGAGAAGGCAAGACTGTAGTAGAAGTAGATTTTGGAGGGAGTCGGTTGGACATGTTAAGTTTGATGCCTATTTGACATCTAAGTAGAGATTCAAGTAGATAACTGGATATGCGAGTCTGGAGTTCAGGGAAGTGATCCCTGATGGAGATATGCAAATTTGAGATTATCCTCATTTCATTAATATCTAAAGGCATCAGATTATATGAAATAAATGAAGCAATAATTCTCGAAAGAAGAAAGTAGTTCCATGAGTAACCTAGGTTGATATTTTAGCATTTTGTGATTTGTTGGATATGAAGTGCGATGTGTCACACATCGAAAGTAAGAAAATAAATGAGGGAGTAGAATCTAAACTGTTTTCTTTTCATAATCCCTTGTTGTTAACACATGTAGAAAATGCTGGCATATAAATATCTGAGTTACATAACACAGAAGACTTGAAAAGTTTAAAATGCATTTGAATTTCATCTGAGTACAGGTTCATATTTTCTCAGAATTCCAAATTCTCAAAACTGAAATGACATATTCGAAATTGACAGGTTCCATTTCATTTTAACTTCTACAAATAGATCTCTCTTGGAGATTCCTTGGATTAAGTCTGAGTCACAAAAGCTAGCCAATGTTGATACGAGTGACCTATAAAAGGGCTAATAAGACAGCTTTTATTGTATTTTTCACTAAGCATAAGTAAAAAGAAGGGAAGGAAGGGGAGAGAGGAAGAGAGAGAAAAAAAGAAAGGAAGAAAGGCTTCAAAATGAATAATGAATTTGCCCAATGTTTGTATTCAAATCTTGAATGTAAGTTATAAAAGGTGTACCTGGATTTCCTAATCACCCACACCTCCATCGTGTGAGTAATAATCCATCCAAAACACATTTTCGGATCATGTTATAATGGGAAATCTCTAACTGTCTTTGATATTTAATTGACCCATGGAATTAAGGCTTTGTTAGAGTTGATTTTGTGAGGGAAGTTGGCTTTGGAAGCTCATGGAAGCAGATGGAAATGGGAAAAGAATTAAGTGTCTGCTGGTAGGAGGGTGATGGGTTGTTCCATTAATAAAATGCGAACAGCAGGGGTATGTTAATGAATAGACACCGGAGAACTTGCATACCAAATTTATTCCACGAAGAAACTTGAATATGTTAATAAGCAGAGGTATTTTACAAAAAGAAATGCCAAAATAGGAGGAAAAGTCATCACTTAATGTATCATTTTTAAAAAATCAATTTATGCTACTTGCAGTATAGCATTGCATTTTATTCAGCCTGAAGTCTGAAGATAAATGAAAATGTAACTAATTAACATTACTTAATGTCATAACACATACTCCATACATTGGAATATTCATCCCCAAATTTGGAAATTTGCGACGTCGTTTAGCTGGTTATTTTGTTTACATAACATACTTTCTTCTCAATTTATGGGATAACGCATATTAAATCTTTAAAAATTACTTAGCTAATTTTGTTTGTGTTACAAAAGTATAATAACCCATACATATTTTTTAAATGTAGAAACTACAGATAAAGCAAAAGAACATTAAAAACTATCATCATCTCACCATCCAGAGATTATCACTGTTAACTTACTCTCTTGCCAGATCTTTTCTTTCAAATAAAATATGGACTTACATGCATCATCCAAAATGAATTTCAGCAGAGTGCTTCAAACGTCTGGGGACACGAAAGTATGTCAAACAAAACAGTGCTGATTATCAGATTATCAGTGCAGCACAAGTACTGGGCATTCTTTCCTGATTTCAAAGCTCTATTTCTATTTATTTATTTATTTTATTTTTTTGCATTTCACTGAAGCTAAGACATGCCAATGCAGAAGGATACTATAAAAGCAGTTTTTTTTTTTTCCTTTTTCTGGCAGGCCTCAACATTTACTGTTATAATTTTGCATTTACTGTTAGTGAGGCGAAGCGTCAGGAGTTTTCTGCAGGTTTAGCTGTCCTCTGGGCTCCCCAGCTGGTGGGCTGCTCTACTCCTCCCTGCAAGAGAATCAGCCTGGCAGCCACTGCGGTAACGTGGGGTGCATCTCCATATGTGGCCATCCACCCTGTGATCGTCACACATCCCCTGACATCCTAATGCAGGAAGTGGGAGCTTCCCTGGATGAGTGACATTCAATTATCCAAGAAAGAAATTCTTAAAGGATCACACGATGCAAAGATAAATCACCTTGGCTGACAGCTCCATTACAAAACTGACATATGGAGATGAGAAGTAGCCCTCTGGGCTGAAGGTATTCTCTCAGCCCCTCCCCGAGCAATTGTGATGTCTGGGGAAGGGAGGTGCCTTCGCCAGATCATCTGGGCAAGGCTCAAGAGTCACATCCTAAGACGATTAGATTTTCCCCACAATATCAATGACTGTGTTTCAGATGTAAATTACTTGCTAAATAACCCTTGAGACGTTCCTGATGAGTAAATGTAGTAATAATTATTAGGATAAGGTCCCTGACTAGGCTATCTAAAGCTACGCCCTCCTTCTAGCACCCAATTCCTCCCCCCATGCATCTAGAATAGATCTGTCTCTCCTTTACCTTTCATACTTTGTTGCACAATCCAAGCCTGTCTTATTCTTTATGTTATCGTTAACTAGCACAATGCCAGGCACTTGGAAGACATTGGATAAATATTAGTCAATAATAAATACATAACAAGGATGAGTGCTTCACAGGCTGAACACAAACCAACTGCCCACACACTTACCCACAAGGCAGAAGGGAATAATCTGCTTCTCTATACTGATGCTATAGAAAAAAGTGTGTTATTTGGCTTGCCCTATACTCTCCCCATTCCCCCAGCCATTCCCACACTATCCCCTGGCATGAGCTAGAAACTGAGCTAAGTAAGACTTTCGCTTTTGTCGACAGGGATATTAATCGTATTAAAATCATAGGGTGATTGGGAGAAGTCAATTATACATTGCAAATAAAATGCAAAGCACTATGTCTGGCATATAAGAATTCTGTAAAGAGTTACTATTTGGTCGTTGGCACACTGATGCTAGAGACTGATAGCCATATCCTTTAGGAGAAAAATGTCATTTAGTTCATGGTAGGAAAAGCAGAACATTGTAGTACTTTCTTCCTTTGCACTCATTCCGTGAGTTATACAGCTACTTGTGAAAGACAGGTCAAAGAGGAAAAATCCTTCTAAAATGCTACCTCTACCTTTGTAACTATAGCTAAATCATAGACTATTAGAATTAAAAGGGACCTTAATGATAACAAGTCTAGTCTCCAATTTCACATTTGAATCCTTTCTACAATATTTCAGCAAAGGTTACTCAGCTCCCATCACCGCTCTTGAGAGCCTTTTTCCAAATATGTTCAGGACGGAGGACCATAGGGAAGAACAACACAAAGTTGCCAATATTATATCCTGTTTTGTTTTTTTTTTAACACTATACATTCAGCAACACAAAATTCTACACTACATATCACAATACAGTCTCCCATGGAGGGCTCCCTTCAAATTTCTGAAATAATCTACAACCCATTTTGAATCCAGTAAGAGGAAATGTAATGAAAATGTCAAAAGAGGTTCCTAAACGATTTAGGCATATGTTCAATTCCTGTGTTGCATTTTTAATAGTTACATTAAAAGTGAATACTATAAGAACTCTCTCTCCCATGCAGGGAAAATGAGGTCTTCTAGAGATATAGCTTTGATATAAGTAAGAGCTTTAAAGAGACAGCTATTTAATTATGCATTCATATAAATGCTGAATAAGAGATATTCCATAATGAAGGGAGCCCCTAATTACAGATATATTCTACTCTCCCTATTAATGTTTAGTTCTTATTACTGGTTGTTGGGATCGCCAAGGCTGGACAGACCAGAGAAATCTAATGAAATCAGCTGGCTTTTGGGGACATTGGCAGCTTCATGGAAATTGACGTCTTCATGGGGAAAAGTTAGTCATTGATACAGCGTGAACCAGAGGTTCACAGTGAAAGATTGTGTTGTTTTATCTCTTGATACTACTTGATACGTCAAAAACACTGGATGAAGAACTAACACATGCACACACACACACACTCTCTCTCTCTCTCTCTCTCTCTCTCTCTCCTTTTCTCAATTTGCCCCACTCATCCTGTCTACCTCCAATTAAATAAGGGAAATTATATCCATATACTAGAATATATGACTATTTAAACAAAATAAAAATAAAGTTTCTGTACTCAATAAGGACTGTCTTCATAGGCTGAGATGTCAAGAGATCAAAACACAAGGCAGTCACTGTAGAATTGTCATACTTATGTTTTATTTATTTCTGAAATTTTTTGTACTAAGAAAATTATTTTCAAAACATTTCAAATCATTAATAATAAAGTATATCTCTTGCAGTACTAGGGGATGGTTTTACAAGTAGTTATAAACTTATAAGCAGAGTGGAAAATGGTGTCGATATGCTTAATAAGATAAAGCAAGCCCTTGGCATAGACCAGAGATGAGCACGCCATGTGTCAAGGGTGGCCAGCAAACTTATTTTGGAATAACACAGTGAATAGCATACTTGACAAAAGCATGAAGCTGGTAAATTCTGCCATTGTTGTCATCCTTCTTATTCATCTTCCGGTGCACACTCAGCTCAGGTAATTCCATTTATCCCTGTTCTAGATTGTGCTCTTTCTTACTGCACTTGATGTATCTCTGGGGCAACTCTATTCACCTGTGCTCTTGTTTGCTGTTTTCTGGGGGGATGTGTAGTATAGTAACACTTCTGACTTGGAAGAGGGAACTGAGCATGTGTGTCTCAGCCTCATTCTGTCTCCCTTTGAGAGTAGCATCCCCCTCACCGTGACAGGTAGCTGCCATCTGCCGTGTATCTGCTTTCACCCGAAGAGCACACCTGGGTCAGGCTAGGCTAACTTCTAAGAGGTAAAGAGTCTGGAGACATTTTTCACTAAACCCCTGTCAGCCTTCAAAGACAAGATAGAGTGGCTGCCCTTACTGCTGATTGAGTAGTGTTCACCTGCTCTGTAGATCCAAACTCTCCCCCAGATGAAACACCCAAGGTCTAGACAAGGAGGAAGGGAAGCAGCTAAGAGTTGGGAACCAATTTGGCTATCGATTATAGCATGGTCTAGTCCAGTACTTCCAAAAACACAGCTGATATTTAGTTTTCCATTTACCTTACTCTTCTTTTTTATTTATCAATCACTTCTTAACTTTAGGGGGGGGTTGGGAATACGGTAGGAGAGAGGATATTTTGTTAAATATCAGCCTTAAACCCTAATGTAGTCAACAGCCTGTTATTAGCTGGTAAATATTTCAGCTGATACTGTTTAAAACATATGTTTTCTGAATGATAATCTGTATTTTTTTTTTTTTGAGACAGAGTCTCACTGTGTTTCTCGGGCTAGAATGAGTGCCATGGCGTCAGCCTAGCTCACAGCAACCTCACACTCCTGGGCTCAAGTGATCCTCCTGCCTCAGCCTCCCGAGTAGCTGGGACTACAGGTATGCGTCACTATGCCCGGCTAATTTTTTCTATATATTTTTAGTTGTCCAGATAATTTTTTTTCTATTTTTTTAGTAGAGACAGGGTCTCACTCTTGTTCAGGCTGGTCTCGAACTCCTGAACTCAAACAATCTGCCCACCTTGGCTTCCCAGAGTGCTAGGATTACAGGCGTGAGCCACCACACTTGGCCTGATAACCTGTATTATCTTGAAGGTCCACTGAAAGCCTATGGTGCTAGTAATGGCTTTTATTATTAATTAATATGAGAAATTCCATCTGTGGACTTCTATATAGACTAATTCCAATTCTTACAACAACCTTATAGAGTGGACATTATTGTCTCTACAGATAAACAGGATCAGATCAAAGTAATTAGGTAATAATTAGCTGAGCCAGAATTTAAACTGAAATAAATACTTCAAAATTCACCTTCTTTTCCTTGTATCACATTGCTATTAGGAGAGATAAACTTTACATACAAATGATAATTTAATCTAGGCTTTCATATCCACTACTGAGAGAAATGCAAATACTAACCCAACTTCCTGATCAAAATCAGGAATACTTGAGACCACCTTTAATCATACTCTTAATTTTTCCTTTAGAGCATTTGTCCTAATTTATAATTAAATATTTCTATGGTTATTTAGTGTCTATTTCTCCAAATTTACTATAAACTCCGTGTGTACAAGATTTATTTCTATTTTCTTCACTGCTGTTCTCTTAGTACTCAGACCAGTGTCTGACTCACATTAAATAATCCATGTTTGGTGCATAAGCTTAAAAAATATCCAGTTAGCCCTATTCTCCCTTTTAGCTACTCCACTCTTTTCTAAAGAGAAAAATCATATAAATGTATCAACCAAATTTTCTCTTTCCAGAATCCTTTTTGGATATATATAGACAGAATAGCTTAATTGCACTGGAGAACCCAAGCATAAAGACACCAACAGAGAAAAAGACAATTTCCAGAATTCACCTCAATGTGGTCCTCCTTTTTTATTATTATTAATGCTTTCTCCCCACATTCATGAATGTCCTTGTGTATTGCATGCTCCGCTATCCCCAGACTACTTTTATCTTTTCAGAATATGACCCATATGACCAGGTTTTGGTGACTACTTAAATCTGCCTTCTGCTTGGAATGCTTACCGCACCCTTCTCTGCTGTCAAAATGCAGCCTTATTTAAGGAGCAGCATTTATATGAAGACGTCAGATTCTCTTTCCAGTCAAAGATAATTCTTCTGACCTCTCATCAAACATCCTTAAACTATATTACAGTATTTATCACAATCTACCTCACATTAGACTTGGCTTTCTACACCTCTTTCCCTAACGAAATTCAGAGCTCCTTTGTTCCAGGGGTAATATTCCCTGAGTTCCTGGTACTGCATCTTGGGCAAGGAACATAGTCAATTAATGCCTATTAAACTGAATTCAATATCTTTATTTATAGAATGGAGATAATGATTGGCTTGTAAATAGTAGCATGCTTAATATTGCCAGAATCATGAAGTACTGTCAATAGTTGAAATGACAACTTGTTCAATCATGAGCTTATTTGTTTTGTCAGTTGATTTTAAAAATATGTGTTCAAGCGGTAATTCTTGAAAAGAAATAACAATGTAGAATGAACCAAGAAAAGGTTACCATGATGTCTGTAGACCTTGTGACTATTTATAAAATTGTTTCTAATCTTCTGTGATACATATTAGAAATAGAATTTTAAATGAATTGAATTCTGACAAAAGAATATGCATCTTATAAAGCATCATAATACATTTCACTTTTACTATCTTAGTAAACATCTTTCCAATAAATTTATTTTTTTAAACATTAAGTAAAACAGGACACACTTCTGGAATTTGCAAGTACCGTGGCCTAACTGTCACGGATGCTGAAATAAAAGATTGCTGAAGCTTACTGGAAATGATATCAAAATATATGGAGGAAAGCCATATGGAGGAGATGGTGTCTGTCAACTCTCTGGAGTTCTACCATGCATAGATTTTTTTGGGAGTAGTGAGCAATCCCATGGATCTAATTTTCACCAGTTATTTCTTTCCAAGATAGATGAATTCCCTGTCAATTGCAGTTTCATTGTTGCTTCCTTATGACACCATTGCTCCATTCTCACACCATTGTGTTGCTCATAACTCCCTTCTACCAGTTAAGTAATAACCTAAATCAGATTCTCCCAGTAGCCAATCCTAAATTAGCTATCTGTGGAAGCTATATTAAAATTTTAACTCAAAACATAAGCACCATTTTCAGAAGTTGCTTAATTATTATTGCAAACACTAGGGAAATATGGCTCAACACATCTTAAATAATTGGTGCTATATATTAAGGGTTGGCCGAGTGCAACTTTCAAAAAACAAATTACTAAGTTGTCGTACATCAAGATAGAATTATGTTTCCTATTAGCTGAGATACAGGCCTGTCGTTACTCCAAACACAGAAGCTGCATCTTCAGTCAAAGCAGACAAAGGGCTGTGCACACATACAGCTCCACTAAACATGAGGTTTTATCAAAAGTGACAGGTATTTATTAGAAATCTGATACTGAATGTCAAATGAGCATTTCTGAGAAATCATAAAAGCCTCAGTGTGTAAGAAAAACATTTACTTAGAAAAGGTGGTGTAGATCTTTAAGACCAATGGTAGGATGCAACCATTTGCTTTTGAAATGTCTGTATAAAAGCTCTTGTTATTTTCCCTAATTTTTTCATTTACAATGGTCCCTTTGCCTACAAGTGTCATTCTCAAAGTGTGGTTCATAGATTCCTGGGGATTCCTGAGACACTTTCTAGTGTCTGCAAGGTCAAAACTATTTTCATAATAATGCCAAGATGTTATTTGACTTTCTTCACTGTGTTGACATTTGCACTGATAAAAAGCAATGGTGGATAAGACTGTTGTTTCCTTAGCTTGATTCAAGGCAGTGGCACTGAACTACATTAATCTAAGCCATTGTATTTTCTACTGCCGAGTACTCACAGGAAAAAAATTCACTTTCACTTAAGGACGTTGAAACACTAAAAAGTATTAAGTTTGTTAAATTGCTAATTGCATTAAATCTACAATCTTGAGTATTGTCCCTTTTTTTCTAGTGAGCCAAGTGTATAGTGCACACATCCCACTTTTAATGAAATAAAGTTATTTATAAGATTGTAATAAAGAATATTAGGTTCTCTGACTTATATTCTGATGTTCTCATAAGGTATTCTTAAAAAGTGATTAAAGAAGTCAAAATAATGGGCATTGGTTGGAAGTTGGGGGAACTGAGCTTATCAAATCCAGAGGTATCCTAGGATAGGCTATACAATATTTTGGAGGGTGCTACAGACTATATGGTATAAAGAAAATCACATGCTGCCTGAACTTAGAATGGATAACCTTAACAGTCATTCTTACAATGAATTTCTTAGCAACTTCTTTCCCCAAAGTCTGCAAATTTGATGATATACTCAAACTGAGTGAAAGCTAAGATTCTCAAAAGTGACTGAAGTCAGGATATGCATTTTTTGCACAAGTATCTCAAATATAATATAAACTGGTAAAAAGAGAAAAGAGAAGGGGAGGGAAGGGGAATGGAAAACAAAAGGTCATTTACTTTAAGATACCAGGTTTGTGTTTATGTCCAATGAGGTCCAAATTATATCTGAGCTTGAATCCACCAAATTCACAAGCTTTCTCAAAGGAGCCATTTGGGATGTTATCCCTGAGTCTGAACATAAGGGAAGTTCGAGCCACACAGGGTCTCTGGAATCTACATTCTGATCAGAGTAAAGGAAAGTCTGTCTAAGCCGTAGTGTTTCATTTTCATCTGCTACTTACTTGTTCTCTGAAGGTTTAGCTGTGATCCCTCCAATTTAGGTCACCATCTGTGTGGTTTGGTCTTCACCTTCTCCATTTTCTTCTCATAACACTGTCCTGTTTGGTTTTTGTTTTGAATGTATTCACCTTTCTTCTTTCTTTTCTTTAACAGTTAACTGTATTAAGAGTATTCTTCATAGTTTATTATTTCTATTTCTATTATTCTACAAATGGTAAACAAGAGTTCCCCAACAGTCTTAAAGTTGTCTACCATCACCATTTTCACAGAGCTGTCTAGCGTGTGGATTTTGTGAGGTTTCTTTTTTTTCTAACTCCAAAACGTCCCCGTTTTGTAACATGTAGTAATCTAATTTCTGCCAACTTCCAATAAAATGCCTTTTCTGGCATCTTGATCAGAAAGGAACAACTCATAGTGAGACACATGGCCAGTTTGTGTCTCAAGGACTCAGTCCTGAATGAATTACATGCATTATCCATAGCTGTTACTGACTCACACTGCACAATCTTCATCACGTTGCAGTTGCAGATACAAATCTAAAGGACAGAGCAACCATTTCCTAGGTGATGTGAAGGCTCTCACTAAAGATTTCTTATTCCTCATCTGGCTTCTGCCCAGCACTCCACTGGAACCTGTTCTGGCCAACATTACCCTTGTCTTCCCTCGTGATAAAGCAAGTGTTCATTGTCCAGTCCTTATCTGACTGCAGGGATACTGGACAATGTTGGCCACTCTAGTGGGGTCCCTCCCACCTCTCTCTGATCCCTTTTTTGCAGTCTCCCTTTCTCCATGTGTGAATGCCATGTTCCTCACTTTTCCCCCTAGTCCCTCTTTTCCTCCTGTTCCCCACCCTTGCCTGGTTTATCTCCTTCACTCTTGGGACTTACATTCCCCAGATCTGCAGATAGAGACTAGACCTCATCCCTGTGTGTCTTACTCGAATCTATACCATATTTCCCCAAGATCTCTTATGAACATGTCGCATTCATCTTACTAAGAAATAAACATATCACACCTCCACCCCTCCCAAACCTGCTCCAGCTCCTGTGTTCCTGACCTCAGTGGCACCACAATGTACCCAACTGCTAATGCCAGAAAGGGGACAATCGTCCTGGACACACCCTCTCCCCAACTCCCGCATGCAATCACCTAAGTCCTGACGATTTCAACTCCTAAATATCTCTCAAAGCTGTTCTCCTACCCTACTCTAGGTTATCATCATGTCCTGACCAAGTTCCAGCAACATCTTTCCAACTGGTCTTCCCAGGACGGTCTTGTTCTTGCCCTTCGATGCACTCTCTGTCTCCTGGCCAAGAGAGTACTACCTTTCTCACAGTCTGTGTGATGAAATGGGAAGTTCGTGTAAAGCACTTCCTTCTGCACACTGGAGTATGATGGCTGCCTCATAGGGAAACAATTGTGCAATTGTTTAAGTTGCAGACTAAATTGGTCATCTTTCCATGGAATACCATTTTTATTGGGAAGAACTAATAAACTGTGGCTATCAAAATGGATATTTAACTAATTATTGAAAATGACCCTGTCACTTTAAGGAAAATACTAGTACATTTTTGCCAATGATAAAATTTGAAATTTTGAGAATAAATTATAATTTTGGAACACTTGTATCAACCAACATGAGCTTGACAGCTTTTCAGTACTAAAGACTTTTCTGATGAGATTGGTGTGGTAGTAACAGATATAATCTGTTGTTGTTATCACATAACGGGATACTCTATCAACATTAGAAAGAGCTGCATGACCCAGTGAAGGAGTCTTTTCTAAATGACCAACATGTGATGTCCCAAAATATGTTCAAAGTGAAGATAAACAAATGGATTTTTACAAAAAAAAGTATGACAGATTATTTCTTTTATATGATTTCAGATTTCACATTGCAACTTACATTTAAGAAACTACCACGTATTGAGTTTGTTATAGTATTAAGTAAAAATACCCTCAATTGATCTGAAAAAGCTATAAACATACTTTTCTTTCTCAACTACATATCTATGAGAAGCTGGCTTTCTTCATATGCTTCAAGCAAAAAAAAAGAAACATTTCCCAACAAATACAACGCAGAACTAGCTATGAGAATCCAGATGTTTTCTATTAAATTAGACATTAAAAATTTGGATAATAGTCAACTAATGTCACTCTTAAAGTTAATTATGTTTTGTTTTGGAAAATAACATTTTATTTTTTAAAAAGTTATTTAATATAACATACAATGAGACTATTAATGTTATTTTTAAACAGATTAATATATAAATAATTTAAAGCATCTCAGCTTTCCTTTCTAATATGGGAAACATTAACATAACACATAAAAAAATAGGACTTTGGTTTCCTCAATAATTCTTAAGTATAAAGAAGGCCTAGGAAAAGAAAAAGTTTCCAAACCATTGTCTTATATATATAATGTAAACTACAGTGCTGAATAAATATTGTTTACTTTTTGATTGATTGATTATGACATCATCAATTTAATCTCTGAGACTGAGTTCCAGATATTAATTCAGTTATATGGAAATGAGTTTTTCTAAATTTTATTTTCCACTTTTAAAGATAAGCTACTTTTTCTAAACTGTTTTTCTAAATTGTATTTTTCAATCTCAAAGATATGCATCTTTAACTCACAAATTTTACCTCTGGGAATTTACCTTAAGAGAATAATTCAACAAGCACTCAAAAGGTGTGTATTGAAATATCTTCACTTCAGTGTTTTTATGGTAATAAAAATGTGGAGATAAGTATTGATCTATAGTTAATTATTTAAATAAAAGATGGTACATCCATATCAGAGTCTATTAAAGAGTCACTAAAACAATAATATAATTGTAGGTGTATTGAGACATGTATGTATTTATGATATATAAACCTAAAAGCAGACAAGATAATATAAAGTCCAGATCACATCATAAATGCATGATTTCCCTCACCCTTCACCTCCCACTCCAAGGCTTAGCAATTATAGGTAAATTATAAAAATAAAAACTTGTAAAGATATGGCTGACCTCAAAAAGAAGAGATACGTCTCCATACACCAGAACAAATGTCAAACATGGAGCAAGCCTGAAGCTGAGGGTTGACTGGGTCCCGGTTCATGTTGCGGAAAAGGGAACAAAAGTGCCCCGTGCTTGATGGGTGATCAAAACCAGGCTTCATGCTTGAAACCAGGATCTGAATGAGAGTCTCCCACTTACAAAACACTTGTGGAAGATCAAAAGAGAAAACCATCTTCCAACAGCTGTTTTCGTGTTCCACGATGCTGCGTGTCTGGTAAGATAGGAGGACAGAAACGATAAACTTGAGAGAAGAATTGAGCTAATTCTTTTCTTAAGTGACTGGATTCTAGGATAATCATCTCTGATTAGAAATAGAAAAACCGATTCTTGACTACAGAACTGTGAGGGCCGAATCGAGAGAGAACACGGGAGTGAGATGGGAGAGGAGAGGAGGAAAGCTTCCCAACCAGCACGAGTCAGTAAATGAAAATAAACAAATCAAAATCAAGAGAACTGATGCTGAGAAAGACAGTCAATCGTGATAACAATGGACAGGTAAGTTCATAGAAGATGAATAAAATTTCTTTAAAAATCAGAACCAGAGGATTATAAAATGTATATTCCTAGAAATCTAAAAGAAATAAATGTTAAGAAACTAAGAATTTTATCATCTAAATTTGGGTGCGTAAATACATCAAATAACCTTATTAATGATTTTTCATTATCTAATACTAAGAATTTTATCATCTGAATTTGGGTGCGTAAATACATCGAATAACCTTATTAATAATTTTTCATTATCTAATAGATTGGCATGGTCTCTTTTCCACGATTGCCTTTCTGAGTATGGGCCCAACACATCTACGAAGAAGTTTTGCACATGTCTACTGTGTAAGTGAATGACCTATGGCATTATTAGAGAAACACACACACACAACAATAACAGAGCAGAAACAGCTGAATTATCCTAGTAGAACAGTTAAATAATGGTGGCTCATTTCTACAATGGTACATAGCTACAGTTAAATTAAATGGACTAGGTATTACATGCACTAAAAAGAATAAAATTCAAAAATGAAATAGTTAAAGATGAAAAGCAAGTTACACAATGATACCTAAAGT
Organism: Avahi laniger; assembly: GCA_963575035.1. NCBI lineage: Eukaryota > Metazoa > Chordata > Mammalia > Primates > Indriidae > Avahi > Avahi laniger. The sequence goes on along the minus strand of CAUYSK010003714.1, from coordinate 862 downwards.
ACTTCTGCAAAAATTTAAAATGTACAAAACAACACCCACATATTATTTACGGATATGCACCTATGTGGTAAACATGGACAAAAAGGAGAGTCATCTTTAGAATTGTGATTCACACTGGAAAAGAGAGACTAGAAATAGAAAAGGGTACACACAAAAGCTTTAATTATTTCTGTTTTATTGTTTAAAAATATTGGAAGCAGGCCGAGTGCAGTGGCTCACACCTGTAATCCTAACACTCTGGGAGGCCGAGGCGGGCGGATTGTTTGAGCTCAGGAGTTCAAAACCAGCCTGAGCAAGAGTGAGACTCCATCTCTACTAAAAATAGACAGATTAGCTGGGCATGGTGGTGCTTGTCTATAGTCCCAGCTACTCAGGAGACTGAGGCAGAAGGATCGCTCAAGCCCAGGAGTTTGAGGTTGCAGTGAGCTGCAATGACACCGCTGCACTCTAGCCTGGGCAACAGAGCAAGACCCTGTCTCAAAAAAAATAAAATAAAATATATTATAAGGCCAGGCACAGTGGCTCAACGCCTGTAATCCCAGTGCTTTGGAAGGCCAAGGTAGGAGGATCAGTTGAGGCCAGGAGTTTGAGATCAGCCTGGGCAACATAGCAAGACCCTGTCTCTACAAAAATAGAAAAATGAGCCAGGTATGGTGGTGCATGCCTATAGTCCCAGCTACTCAGGAGGCTAGAAGCAGGAGGATCACTTGAACCCAGGAGGTTAAGGTTATAGTGAACTGTTACTGTACCACTGCACTCAAGCCTGGGTAACAGAGCAAGACTCTGTCTCTAAAAAAATTTTTTTTTAATTTTAAAAAAATATAGAAGTCTACATATTATATATTGTGAGAGCTGATTCCTT